>SJYA01013335.1:0-10276 GCA_006410615.1 Neotragus moschatus
AGGACTGCCTCAACTCAAGAAAAACTAGGAGATTCTCCACTCCAGGCGAGATGAGGCCTTCTTCCGAGGAAGTATCTCGGATAAAATCACACCACCCCACTTAGATTTTGAAAGCTTCCTTCACACCCTTGCTACACCTCAAGAGGTTCCCTGAAACACCTGTCACCACTCAAGAGGAATCCCGACGGTCCTGCCACAACTGAAGAGGTGCCTTGTTGTCTCTTCCTCAACCAAAAATGAAGTCACTTTCCCTGCTTCGTCGAGAAAGGGCAAAGGATACTCGACGTTCCAGTGGAATCTTATGAGGAGGCGCTCTCCACAGGATAGGCNCCTGTCACCACTCAAGAGGAATCCCGACGGTCCTGCCACAACTGAAGAGGTGCCTTGTTGTCTCTTCCTCAACCAAAAATGAAGTCACTTTCCCTGCTTCGTCGAGAAAGGGCAAAGGATACTCGACGTTCCAGTGGAATCTTATGAGGAGGCGCTCTCCACAGGATAGGCCAGAGGCACACTCACGGTTGTGCCACCATTCCTAAAGACCCACAAATGTTCCCTGGGTGGTGCCACCATTCCTAAAGACCACAAATATATCAGACCCCTTCACATGAATCTGATTTCCCTGCATTCCCTCGACTGTCAACCTGAGTATCGACTCACACCTCGATGGGATGTGTGACAGTCCTTGTCACTTTGAAGGAAAGCCACTGATGTTGATGTCAACTTCATGGGAAGCCTGATTCTGATTCGAGTGCTCGGGAGGAAGCAGGAGGTACGTGTCTTCACTGGAGACGAGGCCTGACCCCCCTCTCGGGACCTCAGAGGAACGTCAAGATCCATGTCAGCACTGCAGAGGACATCTCAGGTTCTGGCCTCAGCTCCTGATGATAAATTAGGACCCGGGATCGACTTGAGAGTAATGTCTAGAGGCACCTGGCAACTATCATGGAGACTGACTTTGTGCAGGTCAAACGAGGGGATCCCAGAGGTCCCGTCGTAACTCGAGAAGGACTGCCTCAACTCGAGAAACCTGGATGATTCTCCCCTCCAGGCGAGATAAGCCCTTTTTCCGTGATGGCATCTCAAGGGAAATCACACCACCCCACTTAGACTTCGAAAGCTTCCTTCACACCCTTGCTACACCTCAAGATGTTCCCCAAAACACCTGTCACCACTCAAGAGGAATTCCGAGGGTCCTGCGGCAACTGAAGAGGGGCCTCGTTGTCTCCTCCTCAGCCAGAAATGAAAGTTCCTTTCCGTGCTTCGTCCAAAAAGGAGAATGGATTCCCGGCGTTCCAGTCGAATCTAAGGAGGAGGCGCGCTTCACAGTCATGGTCAGAGGGAATTCCTGGGTGGTGCCAACATCCTAAAGACCCACAAATGTTCCCTGGTGGTTCCACCATTCCTAAAGACCACAAATGTGTCAGGCCCCTTCACATGAACCTGATTTCCCTGCATTCCCTCGACTGTCAACCCGAGTATTGACTCACACCTCGATGGGATGTGTGACAGTCCTGGTCACCTCGAGGGAAAGCCACTGATTTTGATGTCAAATTCACTGGAAGCCTGACTCTGATTCGAGTGTTCAGGAGGAAAGCGGAGGTGCGTGTCTTCACTGGAGACGAGGCCTGACCCCCTCTCGGGACCTCAGAGGAACACCAAGATCCATGTCAGCACTGCAGAGGACACCTGATGTTCCGGCCTCAGCTCCTGATGATAATTTAGGACACTGAACCGACTTGAGAGCAATGTCGAGAGGCACCTGGCCACTGCCATGGAGACTGGACTTTGTGGAGGTCAAACGAGGGGATTCCAGAGGTCCCCGTCGTAACTGGTTAAGGACTGCCCCAACTCGAGAAAACCTGGATGATTCTCCCCTCCAGGTGAGATGAGCCCTTTTTCCGAGGTGGCATCTCAAAGGAAATCACACCATCCCACTTAGTCTTAGAAAGCTTCCTTCACACCCTTGCTACACCTCAAGAAGTTCCCCAAAACACCTGTCTCCACTCAAGAGAAATTCCGAGGGTCCTGCCACAACTGAAGAGGGGCCCCGTTGTCTCCTCCTCAGCCAGAAATGAAGGTTCCTTTCCCTGCTTCGTCCAAAAATGAGAAAGGGTTCTCGGCGTTTCAGTCGAATCTACGGAGGATGCACGCTCCACAGTCAAGGACAGAGGCAATTCCTGAGTGGTGCTACCATCCTAAAGACCCACAAATGTTCCCTGGTGGTTCCACCATTCCTAAAGACCACAAAAGTGTAAGCCCCCTTCAGATGAACCAGATTTCTCTGCATTGCCTCGACTGTCAATACGAGTATCGACTCACACGTCAGTGGCACATGTGACAGTCCTTGTCACTTCGAGGAAAAGACATAAGTTACGATGAAAACTTCACGGGAAGCCTGACTCTGATTCGAGTGCTCAAAAGGACAGCGGCAGTGCGTTTCTCCACTGGAGACGAGGCCTGACTGCACTCTGGGGATTCCAGAGGAATGCCAAGATCCATGTCAGCACTGCAGAGGACACCTCAGGTTTCGGCCTCAGCTCCTGACGAGAACTGAAGACTCGGCAGCGACTTGAGAGCAAAGTCGAGAGGACCCTGGCAACTCCCATGGTGACTGGATTTTGTGGAGGTCAAACGAGGGGATCCCAGAGGTCCCCGTCGTAACTCGAGAAGGACTGCCCCAACTCGAGAAAACCTGGAATATTTTAGCCTCACACATCGGTGGCACGTGTGTGACACTCCTTGTCTCTTCGAGGGAAGCCACAGATTTTCAAGACAACTTCCTGGGAAGCCTGACTCTGATTTGAATGCACGGGAGGAAAGTGGAAGTGCGTGTCTCCACTGTAGGCGAGGCCTGACTCTGCTCTGTGGACTCCAGAGGATCGCTAAGATCCATGTCAGCACTGTATAGAACACCTCAGGTTCTGGCCTCAGCTCCTTAAGAGAACTGAGGACTCAGCAATGTCGAGAGGCCCCTGGCAACTCCGATGGAGACTGGAGTTTGTGAAGGTCAAACGAGTGGATCCCAGAGGTCCCCGTCGTAACTCGGGAAGGACTGCCTCAACTCGAGAAAAACTAAGAGATTCTCCACTCCAGGCGAGATGAGGCCTTATTCCGAGGCAGTATCTCGAAGGAAATCACATCACCCCACTTAGATTTCGAAAGCTTCCTTCACACCCTTGCTACACCTCAAGAAGTTCCCTGAAACACCTGTCACCACTCAATAGGAATCCCGATGGTCCCGCCACAACTGAAGAGGTGCCTCGTTGTCTCCTCTTCAGCCAAAAATGAAGGTTCTTTCCCTGCTTCGTCGAGAAATGGGAAAGGATATTCGACGTTCCAGTGGCATCTCATGAGGAGGCGCTCTCCACAGGAAAGGGCAGAGGAATGCTCACGGTTGTGCCACCATTCCTAAAGACCCACAAAGGTTCCCTGGGTGGTGCCACCATTCCTAAAGACGATAAATGTGTCAGGCCCCTTCACATGAAGCTGATTTCCCTGCATTCCCTCGACTGTCAATCCGAGTATCGACTCACACCTCGGTGTCATGTGTGACAGTCCTTGTCACTTCGAGGGAAAGCCCTAAGTTATGATGACAACTTCACAGGAAGCCTGACTCTGATTCGAGTGCTCGGGAGGAAAGTGGAGGTGGGTGTCTCCAGTTGAGACGAGGCNGTATCGACTCACACCTCGGTGTCATGTGTGACAGTCCTTGTCACTTCGAGGGAAAGCCCTAAGTTATGATGACAACTTCACAGGAAGCCTGACTCTGATTCGAGTGCTCGGGAGGAAAGTGGAGGTGGGTGTCTCCAGTTGAGACGAGGCCTGACCCCTCTCTGGGGACCTCAGAGGAATGCCAAGATCCATGTCAGCACTTCAGAGGACACCTCAGGTTCCGGCTTCAGCTCCTGATAATAATTTAGGACCTGGGACCAACTTGAGAGCAAGGTCGAGAGGCCCATGGCAACTTCCATGGAGACTGGACTTTGTGGAGGTCAAACGAGGGGATCCCAGAGGTCCCCGTCGTAAGTCGAGAAGGACTGCCCCAACTCGAGAAAACCTGAATGCTTCCCCCCTCCAGGTGAGATGAGGCCTTTCTCCGAAGCGGCATCTCAAGGGAAATCACACCACCCCACTTAGACTTCGAAAACTTCCTTCACACCCTTGCTATACCTCAAGAAGTTCCCTGAAACACCTGTCTCCACTCAGGAGGAATTCCGTGGGTCCTGCCACAACTGAAGAGGTGCCTCGTTGTCTCCTCCTCAGCCAGAAATGAAGGTTCCTTTCTCTGCTTCGTCCAAAAGATGAACGGATTCTCGGCATTCCAGCGAATCTAAGGAGCAGGCGTGCTCCACAGTCAAGGACAGAGGCAATTCCTGGGTGGCTCCTCCATCCTAAAGACCACAAATGTGTCATGCCCTTGAGATGAACCTGATTTCTCTGCATTCCCTCGACTGTCATTCCGAGTGTCGATTCACACCTCGGTGGCACGTGTGACACTCCTTGCCCTTCTAGGGAAAGCCACAGATTTTGATGACAACTTCACGGGAAGCCTGACTCTTATTCGAGTGCTCGAGAGGTAAGTGGAAATGCGTGTCTCCACTGGAGACAAGGCCTGACTCCCCCCTGTGGACTCCAGAGGAACGCCAAGATCCATGTCAGCACTGTACAGCACACCTCAGGTTCCGGCCTCAGTTCCTGAAGGGAATTTAGGACCTGGCACTGATTTGAGAGCAAAGTCGAGAGGCACCTGGCAACTCCCATGGAGATTGGACTTAGTGGAGGTCAAACGATGGGATCCCAGAGGTCCCCATCGTAACTTGAGAGGGATTGCCGCCACTCGAGAAAAACTTGGAGATTCTCCCCTCCAGGGCAGATGAGCCTTTTCTCCGAGGCGTCTTCTTCAGGGAAATCACACCACCCCACTAAGTCTTCGAAAACTACCTCCACATCCTTGTTACACCTCAAGAAGTTCCCCGAAACACCTGTCTCCTCTCAGGAAGAATTCCGAGGGTGCCACAACAACTCAAGAGGAACCTGTTTGTCTCTGCCTCAGCCAGAAATGAAGGTTCTTTCCCTGCTTCGTCGAGAAAGTGAAAAGGATTCTCGTCGTTCCAGTCGCATCTCATGAGGAGGCGTTCTCCACAGGAAAGGCCTGAGCCATGCTCACGGTTGCGCCGTCATTTCCAAAGACCCACAAATTTTCCCTGCGTGGTGCCACCATTCCTAAAGACCATAAATGTGTCAGACCCCTTCAGATGAACCTGATTTCCCTGCATTCTCTCGATTGTCAACCCGAGTATTGACTCATACCTCGGTGGCATGTGTGACAGTCCTTGTCACTTCGAGGGAAATCCACTAATTTTGATGTCAACCTCACGGGAAGCCTGACTCTGATTCGAATGCTCGGGAGCACAGCGGCAGTGCATGGCTTCAATTGAGACGAGGCCTGACTCCCCTCAGGGGACTCTAGAGGAACGCCAAGATCCATGTCAGCACTGCAGAGGACACCTCAGGTTCCGGCCTCAGCTCCTGACATGAACTTAGGACTCGGCAGCAACTTCAGAGCAAAGTCGAGAGGCTCCTGGCAACTACCACAGTGACTGGACTTTGTGGACCTCAAACGAGGGGATCCCAGAGGTACCCGTCTTAACTTGAGAGGGACTGCCGCAACCTGAGAAAAACTAGGAGATTGTCCCCTCCAGGCGAGATAAGACCTTTTTCCAAGGCGGCATCTCGAGGGAAATCACACCACTCTACTTAGACTACGAAGGCTTCCTTCACACCCTTGCTACACCTCAAGAAGTTCCCCAAAACACCTGTCTCCACTCAAGAGGAATTCCGAGGGTCCCGCCACAACTGAAGAGGAGCCTTGTTGTCTCCTCCTCAGCCAGAAATGAAGGTTCTTTCCCTGCTTCGTCAAGAAAGGAGAACGGATTCGCGGTGTTCCAGTCGAATCTAAGGAGGAGGCGTGCTCCACAGTCAAGGACAGAGGCAATTCCTGGGTGGTGCCACTATTCCTAAAGATCCGTAAATGTTCCCTGGTAGTTCCGTCATTCCTAAAGACCACAAATGTGTCAGGCCCCTTCAGATGAACCTGATTTCTCTGCATTCCCTCTACTTTCATTGCGAGTATCGATTAACACCTCGGTGGAATGTGTGACAGTCCTTGTCACTTCGAGGGAAAGCCACAGGTTTTGATGTCAATATCACGGGAAGCCTGAATCTGATTCGAGTGCTCGGGAGGAAAGTGGAAGTGCGTGTCTCCACTGGAGACGAGGCCTGAATCCCCTCTGGGGACTCCAGAGGAACGTCAAGATCCATGTCAGCACTGTATAGCAAACCTCAGGTTCTGGCCTCAGCTCCTGACGAGAATTTAGGACCCAGCACCGATTTGAGAGCAATGTCGAGAGGCCCCTGGCAACTCCCATGGAGACTGGACTTTGTGGAGGTCAAAAGAGGGGATCCCAGTGATCCCTGTCGTAACTCGAGAGGGAATGCCCCAACTCGAGAAAAACTCGGAGATTCTCCCCTCCAGGGGAGATGAGCCTTTTCTCCGAGGTGTCATCTGCAGGGAAATCACACCACCCCACTAAGTCTTCGAAAACTACCTACACATCCTTGTTACACCTCCAGAAGTTCCCCGAAACATCTATCTCTATTGAAGAAGAATCCCGAGGGTCCCGTCAGGCCTCAAGAGGAGACTGGTTGCCAGGGGCTTCTCGACTTTGGTCTCAAGTCGCTGCCGAGTTCTAAGTTCTTGTCAGGAGCTGAGGCCAGAACCTGAGATGTCCTCTGCAGTGCTGACATGGATCTTGGCGTTCCTCTGGAGTCCCCAGTGCGGAGTCAGGTGTCGTCTCCAGTGGAGACACGCACTGTCGGTGTCCTCCCAAGCACTCGAATCAGAGTCAGGCTTCCCGTTTGTCATCATAACTTATGTCTTTCCCTCGAAGTGACAAGGACTGTCACATGACCACCGAGGTGTGAGTCGATACTCGGAATGACAGTCGAGGGAATGCAGAGAAATCTGGTTCATCTGAAGGGGGCCGACACTTTTGTGGTCTTTAGGCATGGTGGAAACACCAGGGAACATTTGTGGGTCTTTAGGAATGGTGGCACCACCCACAGATTGCCTCTGTCCTTGACTGTGGTGTGTGCCTCCTCCTTAGATGCTACTAAAATGCCGAGAAACCGTTCCCCATTTTTGACGAAGCAGGGAAAGGAACCTTCATTTCTGGCTGAGGAGGAGACAACGAGGCTCCTCTTCAGTTGTGGCGGGACCCTCAGAATTCCTCTTGAGTGGAGACAGGTGTTTCGGGGAACTTCTTGACGTGTAGCACGGGTGTGAAGGAAGCTTTCGAAGTCTAAGTGGGGTGGTGTGATTTCCCTCGAGATGCCCCATCGGAAGAAGGCCTCATCTCGCCTGGAGGGGAGAATCGTTTAAGTTTTCTCGAGTTGCGGCAGTCCTTCTCGAGTTACGAAGGGGACCTTTGGGATCCGCTCGTTTGACGTCCAAAAAGTCCAGTCACCATGAGAGTTGCCAGGGGCCTCTCAACTTGGCTCTCAAGTCGATGCCGAGTCCTAAGTTCTCGTCAGGAGCTGAGGCCGGAACCTGAGGTGTCCTCTGCAGTGCTGACATGGATCTTGGCGTTCCTCTGGAGTGCCCAGAGAGGAGTGAGGCCTTGTCTCCAGTGGAGACATGCACTGCCACTGTCCTCCCGAGCACTCGAATCAGAGTCAGGCTTCCCGTGAAGTTGTCATCAAAATCAGTTGCTTTCCCTCGAAGTGACAAGGACTGTCACACATGCCACTGAGGTGTGAGTTGATACTCTGGTTCACAATCGAGGGAACGCAGGAAATTCAGGTTCATCTTCAGGGGCCTGAAACATTTATGGTTTTTAGGAATGATGGCACCACCCAGGGAATATTTGTGGGTCTTTAGGATTGGTGGCACAACAGTGAGCATGCCTCTGGACTTTCCTGTAGGGAGCGCCTCCTCATGACATGCAACTGGAACACCGAGAATCCTTTGCCCTTTCTCGACGAAGCAGGGAAAGTACCTTCATTTCTGGCTGAAGAGGAGACAACCAGGCTTCTCTTGAGTTGTGGAAGGACCCTCGGGATTCTTCTTGAGTGGAGACAGATGTTTCGGGGAACTACTTGAGGTGTATCAAGGGTGTGTAGGAAGTTTTCGAAGACTTAGTGGGGTGGTGTAATTTCCCTGGAGATGAGGCCACGGAGAAAAGGCTTATCTCCCCTAGACGGGAGAAGCTCCTAGTTTTTCTCGAGTTGCGGCAGTCCCTCTCGAGTTACAACGGGGACTTCTGGGATCCCATCGTTTGACCTCCACAAAGTCCAATCTCCATGGGAATTGCCAGGCGCCTCTTGACATTGCTCTCAAGGCGTTGCCGAGTCCTAAGTTCTCGTCAGGAGCTGAGGTCGGAACCTGAAGTGTCCTCTGCAGTGGTGACTTTGATCTTGGCATTCCTCTGGAGTCCCCAGAGGGGATTCAAGCCTCGTCTACAATAGAGACACGCATTTCTCTTTTTCTCCTGAGCACTCGAATCAGAGCCAAGCTTCCTGTGAAGTTGACATAAAAATCTGTGGCTTTCTCTCAAAGTGACAAGGAGTGTCACACGTGCCACCAAGGTGTGAGTCGATACTCAGTGACAGTCGAGGGAATGAAGGGAAATCAGATTCTTCTGAAGGGGCCTGACACANAGCCTCGTCTACAATAGAGACACGCATTTCTCTTTTTCTCCTGAGCACTCGAATCAGAGCCAAGCTTCCTGTGAAGTTGACATAAAAATCTGTGGCTTTCTCTCAAAGTGACAAGGAGTGTCACACGTGCCACCAAGGTGTGAGTCGATACTCAGTGACAGTCGAGGGAATGAAGGGAAATCAGATTCTTCTGAAGGGGCCTGACACATTTATTGTCTTTCGGAATGGTGGCACCAGCCAGGGCATATCTGTGGGTCTTTAGGAATGGTGGCACCACCCAGGGAATGTCTCTGGCCTTTCCTGTAGAGAGTGCCTTCTCCTGAGATGTGACTGCAGCGTCGAGTATCCTTTCCCCTTTCTCGACGAAGCAGGGAAAGAAGCTTCATTTATGGCTGAGGAGGAGACAACAAAGCTCCTCTTCAGTTGTGGTGGGACCGTCGGGATTGCTCTTGAGTGGAGACAGGTGTTTCGGGGAACTTCTTGAGGTGTAGCAAGGGTGTGAAGGAAGCTTTCGAAGTCTAACTGGGGTGGTGTGATTTCCCTCGAGATGTCGCCTCGGATAAAGGGCTCATCTCGCCTTGAGTGGAGAATCTTCCAGGTTTTCTCGAGTTGAGGCAGTCTTTCTCGAGTTAAGACGGGGACCTCTAGGACACCCTCGTTTGACCTCCACAAAGTCCAGTCTCCATGGGAGTTGCCATGGGCCTCTCGACATTGCTCTCAAATCGGTGCCGGGTCCTAAATTCTCATCAGGAGCTGAGGCCAGAACCTGAGGTGTGCTATACAGTGCTGACATGGATCTTGGCCTTCCTATGGAGTCCACAGAGGGGAGTCAGGCCTCGTCTCCAGTGGAGACACGCACTTACGCTTTCCTCACAAGCACTCAAATGAGAGTCAGGCTTCCCGTGAAGTTGTCATCAAAACCTGTGGCTTTCCCTCCAAATGACAAGGATTGTCACAAGTGCCACCGAGGTGTGAATCGACACTCGGAATGACAGTCGAGGGAATGCAGAGAAATCAGGTTCATCTGAAGGGGCCTGGCACATTTGTGGTCTTTAGGAATGGTGGAATCATCAGGGAACATTTGTGGGTCTTTAGGAATCGTGGCACCACCCAGGGATTGCCTCTGTCCTTGACTGTGGAGCACGCCTCCTCCTTAAATTTGACTGGAACGCCGAGAATCCGTTATCCATTTTGGACGAAGCAGGGAAAGGAACCTTCATTTCTGGCTGAGGAGGACACAACGANTCAGGGAACATTTGTGGGTCTTTAGGAATCGTGGCACCACCCAGGGATTGCCTCTGTCCTTGACTGTGGAGCACGCCTCCTCCTTAAATTTGACTGGAACGCCGAGAATCCGTTATCCATTTTGGACGAAGCAGGGAAAGGAACCTTCATTTCTGGCTGAGGAGGACACAACGAGGGTACTCTTCAGTTGTGGCGGGACACTCGGAATTCCTCTTGAGTGGAGACAGGTGTTTCGGGGAACCTTTTGAGGTGTATCAAGGGTGTAAAAGAAGATTTCGAAGTCTAAGTAGGGTGGTGTGATTTCCCTGGAGAT
>SJYA01013337.1:0-11138 GCA_006410615.1 Neotragus moschatus
CCTGGTGTGCTGTGATTCATGGGGTCACAAAGAGTCAGACACGACTGAGTGACTGAACTGAACTGAAGACTAACGGGTGAAGCACTCTCTGTCCCTATCTGATGTCTACGTCAGATTTCCCAATCCCTTTTTCACTGTAATAAAATTTTTGCCACAAGAAGCTCTGAGAGCCTGAAGCCTCATCTCTGTTCCCAAAGCTAAATTCTCTTCTTTGGAGATCACAAAGCCAACACCATTCACATAAACTGTCACCTTTGACATGACTTTCCTAGCCCTGAGAGGTTTTTTTTTTTTTAAATTTTAAGTTCAGTCTGAGACTCTTTATAATAGCTTTAGCAAAGCAAAAAGAAAAGTCTATGACCAATTCAGTTCAGTTCAGTTCAGTCGCTCAGTTGTGTCCGACTCTTTGCGACCCCATGAATTGCAGCACGCCAGGCCTCCCTGTCCATCACTAACTCCCAGAATTCACTCAGATTTATGTCTTTCGAGTCAGTGATGCCATCCAGCCATCTCATCCTCTGTTGTCCCCTTCTCTTCCTGCCCCCAATCCCTCCCAGCATCAAAGTCTTTTCCAATGAGTCAACTCTTCGCATGATTATGGTTATATAAATCAAGTTTATTGAAATCAGACTTATTTTGCAAACAAAGTAGTCTTTATTTGGCTATGTTTGGTAAAAATGAGGGTACTTTTAGTGAGGAAAAAACGTTTCAATTAATGTTAAATCTCAGTTTGTTAATGGAGGTCTGTATCTACTGAGAGTCATTTCCTGGATAGTTCTTTGCTGTTATGGTATATTAATGTAAAATTTAATTGAATTATTAAGGACATTCTAAGTTTTTTATTGAAGCTTATCTCAGTAATCTATCTTTGGATGAAGATCAGATGCCTCATGACCTGCAACCAAGACTGGAAAAAGATAAGTTAAGGGATTTTCTCCAACCTGGAATGGAAGGACTTTTTATCCGGTACTCTTAAATAGCTTATGCACAGTGAAACTGAAGGGAAATTGACTCTTGGATTCATATTTCCCACTTAAAAAGGGCCCCTGCACCAGACTGAACTGTAGAGAGGACTGCTGATCTCAAACTCACTTTGAAATGATGATTGAATAGAGCAGGCGCTACATGCACACCAGGATGAGAAGACGACAACATCAGAAGTAGCCAGCTTGCTCAAGGTGCTGGACCTGATTTGTGTGATCATTTATAATGTTTTCTTGACTTCTTAGATCTTTGCATATAAATCAAATGCTTTCTATCATGGATTCAGTTCTATGCTAGTTTTAAAACTCAACCCAGTTGTTGGGTTTGTGGCCAATTACCAATGTCTAATATTTCTTTTTTTTTATTTTTAATTTTTTTCCATCTCAGGTGTACATGAGTTCCCAATCTTGAACCCCCCCCCAACCTCCCACCCCATATCAACTCTCTGGATCAACCCCATGCACCAGTCCCAAGCATCCTGTATCCTGTATTGAATATAGACTGACGATTTGTTTCTTACATGATAGTATACATGTTTCAGTGCCATTCTCCCAAATCTTCCCACCCTCTCCCTCTCCCTCAAAGTCCAAAAGTCCATTCTATACATTCGTGTCTCTTTTGCTGTCTCGCATACAGGGTTATCATTACCATGTTTCTAAATTCCATATATATGTGTTAGTATACTGTATTGGTGCTTTTCTTTCTGGCTTACTTCACTCTGTATAATTGGTNTTTCAGTGCCATTCTCCCAGATCTTCCCACCCTCTCCCTCTCCCTCAAAGTCCAAAAGTCCATTCTATACATTCTAAAGGGTAAATTTTATTTTTTAAATTAAATTTTTATTGGAGTTTAGTTGTTTCACAGTGTTGGGTTAATTTCTGCTACTCAGCAAAGTGAATCAGCCATATGTATACATATATCCCATCTTTTTTGGATTTCCTTCCCATTTAGGTCACCACAGTGTACTGAGTACAGTTCCCTGTGCCATGCACTTGGTTCTCATGAGTTATCTGTTTTATAGGTAGTAGTGCTTATATGTCAATCCCAGTCTCCCACTTCATCCCCGCCTCCTTCCCACTGTGGGGTCCATGTGTTTGTTCTCTACGTCCATGTCTGTCTCTGCTGGAAACCCCCGCACCCTGCTGTCCCAAGCATATTCAGACTCCTCCCCGTTCATTTCATTGTCCACCCTTCCTCAGGATTTAGGCCTTATTACCTGTGGAACTGCAAATAGTGTAGCTCCTTATCTATTTTGATAGGTTTGAGTCTCTCCATATCCAGAAAGTCTTTACTTGTGAGATGTTTGAGGAACTACCACCCTGCATGGTTAGAACAGGGCCCTGGGACAGTGGTGGGAAGCCAGGCTGGAGGGGTGAAACGGAGTCCCATCCTTGAATCTGGATGTTCAGGCTTCACCAACGCATGTTATGCTGGGATAGGACCTCACTCAGTTCTGTACCAAAGAAAGGCACTCTCACTAAGAGGGTAGTAGATGGAGCCTCTGCCATCCACCCTTGAGGGGATGGCAGAATGGGGTCAGGGAGCCCTCTTACAAAGCTACTTCTGTGACCTAACATCACAGTGATGGAAACAACCACTTCCATTTCTTGAGCAGCCACCTTGGAATACGCACTATACACAGTAAAGTAAAAGGTCCCTCAGTCGTGTCTGACTCTTTGCAACCCCATGGACTGTAGCCCTCCTGGCTCCTCCGTCCATGGAATTCTCCAGGCCAGAGTACTGCAGTGAGTTGCCATTTCCTTCTCCAGGGGATTTTCCCAACCCAGGGAGCGAACCCAGGTCTCCCACATTGTAAGCAGATTCTTTACTGTCTGAGCCACCAAGAAATACCCTATATATGAACAAGTTCCATTCCAAGAGTGCATTTGTAAGTACACTTTGTTCCTAAGTCCAAGAGAGTTAGCCTAGGTACCCAACTAACACAATCGACATTATAGTACTGTACTATAATAGATTTATAATACTTTTCACACAAATAATATATAAAAAGCACACAAAAATAAAGATAACATTTTAAATCTTACAGTACAGTACCTTGAAAAGTACAGTAGTACAATACAACAGCTGGCATACAAGGGCTAGCATCGAATGAACAGGCAAGAAGAGTTACTGCCTGGGAGGGAGAGGAGGTGGGAGATGGTACAGCTGAAGGACCGTCAGCGATAGGAGACGGAGGGCAAGGTGCAGTTTCACTTACACCTGACACTGACAGAATGCACGTTCTCATCTTTGAAAGTTGGCAGCATGAAGATTCGTATGCAGGAGACTTACTATATACCCCAGGACCTCATCCAAGCCTCACAGTAGCCAAGGGCAGCAAATATCACCGTACATTTTACAGAGGAAGCATCTGGGCTCAGAGAAATGAACAGACGGCAGAGTCAGAGCCGAGACTTGAGTCAAAACCCCTTCCCTCTCCCCCCACTTCATACCATAAATACCATAAATACCTCCCCAGTCTGCGAGGCCAGTTATGGAACCTGAACTAAGTCAATGATTGTGGAATATGAGAGAAGGTAAAACTCAGATGACCTGGTGATTGGATTTGAGGAGGAAGAAAATGGAAAGGAATCCAGGATGATTCTCAGGCCGTGGGTGTGTCTGAGTAGTGAATACTGGTGTGATCTACAAATGTAGGCTGCTTTAGAAAATGTGGATTTGGTTGGTTGGTTGTTCAGTCCTCAGTAGTGTCAGACTCTTGGCGACCTCATGAACGGCAGCACACCTGGTCTCCCTTTCCTTCACTATCTCCCGGAGTTGGTTCAGACCCATTTCCATTGAGTCAGTGATGCCATCCAACCATCTCATCCTCTGTTGTCCCCTTCTTCTGCCCTCAATCTTTCCTAGCATCAGGGTCTTTTCCAATGAGTCGGCTCTTTGCATCAGGTGGCCGAAGTATTGGAGCTTCAGCTTCAGCATCAGTCCTTCCAATGAATATTCAGGGCTGATTTCCTGTAGGATTGACTGGTTGGATCTCCTTGCAGTCCAAGGGACTCTCAAGAGTCTTCTCCAGAACCAGTTTGAAAGCATAAATTCTTCAGCACTCAGCTTTGTTTATGGTCCAACTCTCACATCTGTACGTGACTGCTGGAAGAACCATAGCTTTGAGTATATGGACCTTTGTCAGCAAAGTGATATCTTTGCTTTTTAATATGCTGTCTAGGTTCATCATAGCTTTTCTTCCAAGAAGCAAGCATCTTTTAATTTCAAGGCCGCAGTCACCATCCAGTTATTTTGGCGCCCACGAAAATAGAAATGATAATTTTGCAAACGTGAAGGAGATGAAGAAACTAATCGGTGCCTGCACGTTCAAGGCACATGCCGGGACTTTCCTAGTGGTCCAGTGGTTACGAGCTTCCAGTGCAGGGGACGCAGGATCAGTCTGTGGCTGGAGAACTAAGATTGCACAAAGCATGCAGCTCAGTCAAGGGAAGAAATAATCAAGGCATTTGGCACGTGGAAGTGACGTGGTGATGGTGGTGGCGGTACAGGCGATGTTACAAGGGCTGTGATGGAGGGGGTGGTGTTGAGGTTGGATGTGTTGCTGATGGGAGGAGAAGCGAAGGTGGTTTTGGAGGTGTGGTGATGGCCTTGGCGGTGGTGATGGTGATGAGGATGGTTGACATGGAGGTGGTTTTGGAGAGAGTGGTGACGGTGGTGGTTGTAGTGGGGATGGTACTAGCAACTGCATGGAAGGAACAACAGTCGGAGTGGAGACAGACTGTTGACATCATCATCATCATTTTTTCATACTTTCCATTTTTCTGGTGAGAGGGAAAAGTATGAACAGAGAAGGCAGAAATCGTACTGTGTGCTACTGATTGAGTTGTGAGTCTGTTACGGACAGGCTAAAACTCAAGCTGCCAGAGTATACTTAGTAGTGGTTTCTGGGAAGCAACAAAGAACAGACATAACAATTTAGGGCAAGAATTTGGCTCTTCTTGACATAAACTTCGAGACACCTGAAAACACAGTCATATTTTGAAGCAGGTTTTGGCAAAATGCCCTGACTGCACCTTGGTTCGGAGACCAACATGATGAGAGCACAGAGGTGCATTCTTTTCCAGCACACCTACTTCCACGAAGATTATCTTCTCCAGCTGGGAGGCACCTGCCCCGTGTGTGGAACAAAGCCGACGTCCAGTAACTCTTGGATGACCAAAGGAACTATTGGGGAAATGGCATGGAATAGAGAATGAGAACATTCTGCACCTTTGAGCTGACATGAGTTTGTTATCACAGCCTGATTTAGAAATAGCATCCTACAACTCTGTTAACAGAGTTAATGGAAAGATCTTAGACTGTCAGTGAGCTTTGGACACGCCTGAGCGACGGAACTGAACTGAACTGAACATTTGCTTTCCATAGTACGCATCCATTGTAGGGCATGTATTCTGAATAATTGGTTGTGTGAACCTTATTTCTCAATTAAATAAATATAAACTAGATTTTATGATGTTCACCAAATGTGACAGCTGAATGACAGTCAAGGGGAAGAAGCAAAATCAAAACAAATACCATTATGACCACCATTTCTATCAACAACAATTACCTTTGGGTCAAGATTCTGAATAAAAGATTTCTGGAAAGAGCCAGACCTTCTCACATACTTAGTTTCCCTCCAGCACCCCCCAAGGCAGTCCCTCAGCTTCTTCTGTAACATCTCCAATAGCAGCTGTTGGAAATGATCTTATTATGTATATGTACCCATAGCGCCCTCTCACTTTCTATATCCTGTTCCTCAAGGGATAATTTTGTGTGAAACCCACTCTGAAAAGTGAAAGGGCACCCAGGAAGCTGGTGTTGCCTTTGAGACAGATAATCAAAGAGGGTTGCTGAGTTTTCCCCTTCAGAGTCCCTGGGATATTTCTGGTCAGTTTCTCTACGTATTTTCCAAGGAAATGTGCAGAATATTTCCTGAATCTGTTTGTTGTTATAATGAAACCAACCAGTCCTGGAACAACTTGATGTTCTAACTTGGAAATAAATAGAGTGAAAGTGTGGACGCACACACACACATTTCTACTCTGTGGGAGGGAGATGAGAATGGGGAGAGGAGGGGAAAGGTGGTCCTTTTGTCTCCATTTAACATGACGAACTCAAAGTCAAATGTGGTCTTCCCAGGGATTCCCAGTTGGTGCCTTGTAAGGGGGATGGATCATGATTGCATTTCTTTCCCCGGAACCTGTAACTTCTGCCAGAAAAGGCAGTGTCAGGATAGAGCAGGGACCTGAGCTAAGCCTCTTTGCCATTCATTCCTTTTGTTATATATCCTTCTCTCTAAAGAGAGAGTTTTCCTAGAGCTCTGCTTTGAAAGTGAAAGTCATACCTGACTCTTTGCGACCCCATGGACTGTAGCCCACCAGGCTCCTCTGTGCATGGGATTCTCCAGGCAAGAATACTGGAGTGGGTAACCATTCCCTTCTCCAGGGGACCTTCATGACCTAGGGAATCCACCCCAGGTCTCCGGAATTGTAGGCAGATTCTTTACCATCTGAGGCAGCGAGGAAGCCCACAGAGCTCTTCTGTGGTGGCAAGCAGTCTCATCAGCCTCCTCTCTTATCCCTCCTCATTTCATCAAGTGCGATTCATCCTCTTGNCCTTCATGACCTAGGGAATCCACCCCAGGTCTCCGGAATTGTAGGCAGATTCTTTACCATCTGAGGCAGCGAGGAAGCCCACAGAGCTCTTCTGTGGTGGCAAGCAGTCTCATCAGCCTCCTCTCTTATCCCTCCTCATTTCATCAAGTGCGATTCATCCTCTTGGGCCTTCTTTTAGTCCCTGAAACATGAGCAACTTCCCGCTAAATGGTCTTCACCCATGCCTCGCCCACTGCTGGGAATGCTTTCCTGTCTAATTTTTTCATCTCAGATGAACTAAGTCCTCCCACCCTGGTGGAACTTGGAGGAGACATCCATCCCTGAGCCACCGAAGCAGCCAGGTATGTCTTTCCACATCATTCCAGAAAGGTATCGGAAGACCCATAGGTCTAATAATGGCAGACATTCTTCCTTCTTCAGCAACAATTGGGCAAAGTGTTTGATTTTTGTCATGGCACTCTTTGGATGAGCTTAAAATTGGACAAATGCATTTTCTGCCTCGGATTCAAGAAGCCTGAAGCATAGATTGGAGGAGACCTGTTCTGCTCAACAGAGAGCAGAATGCCTTATTCTCACACTACTTTTCACTGGAGGAGTGCGTGATTGCCATGCCACACATAACTGCCATAGTCGTTTCTGGGTTCAACTTTCAGCCCTTCAAAGAGTAACAGGACTGGGGACTTCCTCATTGGTCCAGTGGTTAAGAATTTGCCTTCCAAAGCAAGGAGCGCAGGTTCAATCTCTGATGGAGGAGCTAAGGTCTCAAATGCATTGAGGCCAAAAAACCAAAACATAAAGCAGAAGCAGTGTTGTAACAAACTTCAAAAAACTTTAAAGGAAGTATTGGTACTGAATTTAAAAAATAAAGGATGTATGTATATGTATAACTGAATCACTTTGCTTACACTTGGAACTAATATGACATTGGAAATCACCTGTACTCTGAAATAAAAATTAAAAAAATGAAAAACGGTATTAGTACCAGTGGTTATGTGGAATGAATTTACTCTTCACCTTTCCATGTGGGAGAAAAAGAGGAACCTCATATCTTCCATTTCCTGGGACTTCTTCAGAAAACAGACACTCTATCTGTTGAACAAAAGAGGGTTCTTTTTTAAATTCTTATTTATTTGCATTTTTTAAAATTTTTATTGAAAGATAGTTGATTTACAGTGCTGTGCTAGTTTCAGCTGTACAGCAAGGTGATTCAGTTTTATATACATATATTACTTTTTTACACTGTCTTCCATTATAGGTTATTTTGTATAGTTTCCTGTGCTATACAGTAGGTCCCTGTTGTTTACCTATTTTATATATAATAGTATGTATGAAAGCTTGAGTTTTAAAGTCATTGCATTCTTGGAAACTTGAGAGCAGTATCTCAGGCCAGACTGATCTCTGGATGGATTTGGGCGGAGGTGGGAAGATTTGCTCTTGTTGTTTATCTTATTCCTTGTTTGGGAGAAGATAGGAAAACAAGGTTAGGGATGTGTCCCGGACTGTCTGAGCAAGGAAGGATACCGAAGGCCTTTTCCAGAAGAGTCCAGCTTTGGGCAAGATCCAGCCTTTCAGCACATGTGCTCATTTCTTGGTCTGTAAACTGTCAACATTATTATTTCCTTCCCAGAGTGGATAAGAGATGAGTGAGCTAGGGTCTGGGCTGTGCCACGCTTCATTGTCTAGGAGGTGAGACTCAGACCGCTCTGAAAAGCACCGAAACCCCAAACCTTGCCGCCACCGTGACTGCTGCCGGTGACATGACACATCCGGGGCCCTCTGTACCCCTTCTCATTCCTTCTGCAATTACACAGCCCACTAAACACGCCCAGGAGTTAAGCTGCCCAAGCAGCTGTCGACTTTCCACATGAGGATTCCAAACCGCAGCAGCTGAAGTCTGAACTTCTGCAAAAGATACTTGGCAGGAAACATCCACAGATGGCCCAACAAGCTCATTGATCTGCTTGTAACTGAAGCAGAAGCCAAATACATGTGAGAGAAGGAAGAGAGAACGGAGCAGAGCCTGGGAAACTCACTGCATCCACATTGTGCAAGGTGACATGTCCTTCCGCACACACATTCTAGCACACTGAAAAACCAGCTGGAAATCTACGTGTAAGATTAGACTCCCGGTACACAGAAGGCAAGAATGCTGAATGTAGCTTGAGGTGACATTTGGAAGCCAGCCTTCTAACTGACATGTGGGAGAGACACCAGTGCATTCAAGTTCAGTGTGCTTGTCCAAGTTTCCAAGGAAAGGTGACTCGAGAGAGGATGTGCATTCGTACCTCGATGACTCCCAAACCCTTCTCAATGTGTCCCCGATGTTGCCTGGGCAGTTCTACTTCATGATTATTCATGAGAGAAATGAACTGCCTCTCAGCATCTGCCTCTGATCACAGCTACATCTGGCCTTCAAGGCCACCCTCAGAGGCCAAGGATCATGAAGCATGGGTCATGGGTGGATGGGCTTTGGTGCAGGCTGTGGGCCCTACACGACAATGTGAACCCTCTGGGCTGTGGTCCAGGAACGTCTGCAGAACACTGAGCTGGGGGGTCATGCATGGATGGGTGAGCCTTTGTGGAAGCCCAGGTTTCCAGAAAAGTTCCAGCACCTTATTGGAGAAAAAAAAGAACAGTTTGGCCACCGCATCAGTGTGTCAGCATCACCACTCCCCAGTGACAGTACACTTAGTCACAAGACACCCCGTGAATTTTCCTGTGTGGGGAGGGAAGAGCCAGTGAGGAAGCCCAGCTTTCCCAACTGGGCAGGATGCTGCCACAGGGACTTACTGCTAGCTCTCACAGCATCCAGACTATTGAATTGGGAGCTCCATGCCTGGGAGGAGGGGCAGATTGAGAGAACAGTGTATAAGATACCTGGAGGGCATTAAAGGACAAGGTTCCAGCTGACAGCATCCTTGGTTCCATCAGGAAGCCAGCTCATGAGCCTGGGGAAAATCTCACCCCCAGATCGCCCCAGCTGGCCCATGTGCATCCCCAGCACACCATGTGCCAACCCACACTTCACCCACTCTNCCTGGAGGGCATTAAAGGACAAGGTTCCAGCTGACAGCATCCTTGGTTCCATCAGGAAGCCAGCTCATGAGCCTGGGGAAAATCTCACCCCCGGATCGCCCCAGCTGGCCCATGTGCATCCCCAGCACACCATGTGCCAACCCACACTTCACCCACTCTGTGGCAGTTCCCTGTGTGAGCTCCTCAGGACCGCAGCAGAAAGTTGGACCAGTGTGCCCACAGGGTGAAGCCACGAACTTGAATTGTAGTGCCACCTTCAGGAAGACACAGGAAAGGCGATCCATAGTCCACATTGCATGTAGAGAAGACTCTCGAAATCTGCCAGAAGACTCTTAAGAATTCTGCCAGGAGAGGGAGCAGGAAGCTTGGGCCAGGTGTATGCATACAGGTCTGAGAAAGCCTCAGAATCTGGCAAAACTGATGAAAGGTGTTTCTAGCCTGAAGGCACTTAGTAAAAATTAGAGGAAGTGAAAGGGAAAGTCGCTCAGTCATGTACAACTCTTTGCGACCCCATGGACTGTAGCCCGCCAGGCTCCTCTGTCCATGGGATTCTGCAGGCCAGAACACTGGAGTGGGTACCCATTCCCTTCTCCAGGGGACCTTCCCAAATGCTGCTTCAAATATGCAAACAACGGTGCAGAGCTCTGAGGACCACGAGAAATCAAGGAAACGTGGCATCATCAGAAAGGCCACCAGGATCTTCTAGTCACTGAGCCCAGGACATGGAGATCTGCAGTTTACCTGATAAAAAATTAGATACAGCATTTTTACAGAAACTCAGGACATGGAGATCTGCAGTTTACCTGATAAAAAATTAGACACAGCACTTTTACAGAAACTTGGTGAGCTACAAGAAAGCACAGAAAGGTGAGTCAGTGAAATCAGGAAGGCAGTACACAACCAAAATGAGAAATTTAACAGAGAGATAAAAAAAAAAAAAAAAAAAAAAAGAGCCAGATTCTGGAGCTGAAGAATTCCATGAATGAAGTAAACAATGCGATAGAAAGAATCAACATCACAGTAGATTAAAGGAAACAGCCAGTGAGACTGAGGAGAGGAGCTTTGAAATAAGCCTGTGCAGGACTTCTTGGTGGTCCGTTGGTTGAGACTCTGCCTTCCAATGCAGGGGACAATGGGTTTGATTCCTGTTTGGGGAACTAAGAACCCACACGCTGCAGAGTAGCTAAGTCCACACACAACTAGAGAGGCTGTGTGCTACCACGAGAAGCTTTGTTGCAACAAAGACCCAACAGAGCGTAACGATAATAATAAATATGTTATTTTAAAAAGAAGTGACTCTGTTTGAGGAGACGAAAGAAAGCAAGGGAGGAAAGAATCTTCGCCTGTGTGTTCTCTCTTCTCCCATGTGATCTGTGAGACAGTGTTAAGGAAACCAATAGCTAAACCATTGAAGTTTCAGAAGAAGAGACAGGGAAGGAGGTAGAATGATTATTTAAAGACATGATGGCTGAGTGCTTCCCCAACTAGCAAGAGATT
>SJYA01013339.1:0-11113 GCA_006410615.1 Neotragus moschatus
CCAGTCCTGTGGCCACTGCTGAGTTTTCTAAATTTGTTGGCATATTGAGTGCAGCACTTTCACAGCATCGTCTTTTATGATTTCAAATAGCTCAAATGGAATTACATCACCTCCACTAGCTTTGTTCGAGTGATGCTTCCTAAGGACCACTTGACTTCACATTCTAGAATGTTTGGCTCTAAGTGAGTGATCAAACCATCGTGATTATCTGGTTCATGAAGATCTTTTTTATATAGTTCTTCTGTGTGTTCTTGCCACCTCTTCTTAATATCTTCTGCTTCTGTTAGGTCCATACCATTTCTGTCCTTTATTGAGCCCATATTTGCATGAAATACTCCCTTGGTATCACCAATTTTCTTGAAGAGATCTCTAGTCTTTCCCATTCTATTGTTTTCCTCTATTTCTTTGCCTTGATCAGTGAGGGAGGCTTTGTTATATCTCCTTGCTATTCTTTGGAACTCTGCATTCAAATGGGTATATCTTTCCTTTTCTCCTTTGCCTTTAGCTTCTCTTCTTTTCTCAGCTATTTATAAGTCCTCCTCAGACAACCATCTTGCGTTTTTGAATTTCTTTTTCTTGGGGATGGTCTCTTTTCATAAAACAAGATGTTGTCCATCCAGCAGAAAATTGAGAAGCCACCAATAAATGCAGGGCCTGTTTCCCCTTCTCATACATCTTGGCTCTCCCTCTCTTCTGGCCTTGAAATGATCTTCAAGTTCAAATGAAATTAAAGGCCTTGGTTTGCTGCCCATCCTGGTTTTATTCCCAGCAGCATTCTCACTTCTCAAGACGAACCATTCTCTTCCTAGGTTTTCTGTGATGTTGGTTTCCCTCTGACTTGGTGTACTGCTCATTTGAAGTATCCTTCAGTGTTTTTCTCCCTATTATTTGCCCATTAGTGAAGGTCATTCCCCCCAAATGCCAACCTCAGTCTGTTCTCTACTCACTGCACTGTCCATCTTTAACTCATGATGAATCTCATTGGCTTCCATCCTCACTGTGTGTTCCCCAGAAGTATGTTCCCTACTTCTGGACTCACTAATAAATCCCATATTACATCCTTAGCAGCTGCTCATCACTCCCAGCTGCCTGCCTGACGTCCTGCTAGGCATGGCCCATTGACTCCTTCAGCTCGAGTTAACTAAAGCCAAACACTGGTATGACACAAGGAGCTATTTTATAATTGTCAGGAAGCTTCTTATATGACTTTTGCTGGGGGTAGAAACTGGTATCAGACTGAGGCTCAACAACCCTAAAGGTAGAAGCAAAAGATGATTTTACCTGGCTTGGGGAAGAGTATGAGATAGAAAACAAGGCCAGATCCTGACCCAAAGCAGCAAATTTGCAACTACTTCTGTGTTTGGCACCAAATGTTGCCTCGTGGTCTCTTAAAATTTAGACTGTGCAAGATACTGATAACACCTCAAGACATCACAAAAAATTAGACAAATATTGCTTGTACATATAGAGATAGAAAGTTAAGTACTTATTTTGGCTGCAAGTCAAGGCACAATGGCACTGTATGAAGCAGGAAGCGATGAGGGCGTCTGGCTTGGGCACAGTGGATCAAGAAAAGCTATGACCTCTTTTCCACTTATTGTTCACACTGCAAACACTTCACTTCCATCAATTAAAAGATCCGTGTGGACTCCATCCCTCCAATTAGTTGTGGGTCTGTTAAGCATTTCTCTGTGATCAAGCCTCATTTTTCTTGTTAGTGGATCTGCTTTTCCAATCACAGCATCCCCGTCCCCAAGGAGCTGTATGAGTGATACGCTCCTGGAAGACACTGATGCTAACTAACATTCTCTTTCCTGATTTAGGAAAGCTAAGAAGAGTTAATAATTTTTTGGCTAATACATGTGTCCTACCTCCCACTAGAAGGGAAAAAAACAAGTCTCTGTTTTGAACAAAAAAGAATGAAGGAAAGCTCCCTTCCTCCACCAAGAGCCTGGACTTCCCAGGCAGGGCCTCTCGCTAATTCCAGGCCTCACCCTGAAATCAGGGAGGCCTGGGCCCTTGGGACACTCACCGCTCCACTCGGCATGACCTGTGGTGTTCACAGCTTCCGGGTGTCCTAATCTATTCCATATTCCAGGAGGCTCTCTGGAGGGCAAGGCAATCATTCTCACCCGGTCACTCCACACTCGCTTTCTTTCCCACTCACATCCGCTTGGAACTGAGAGCGAGAAGGGACTGGCCTCCCTGGTGCTGCAGGGCTCCTTGGCCTTTGCTTAATCAAGGCCGCTGCCGTGGCAGGAAGCCATGGACAAAGCCGCCTGCCCAGAAGAAAGCAGGGAGCTATGCAACTGCCAGCCTGAAAGGAGCATCTGATCAAAGCCACGCTGTAACTATTAAAGACACAGAAAGAGGAAGAAGAGCAAACGCCCTTAGGTATGAACAGCTCTAGGGAAGACTTCATGGAGAAAATCATAACTGGATAATGCCACAACTTCTCCCCCTAAGTACCATCTTGCATTATGTTAATTCAAAACTGTGTTCATTTTTAGGTTCATGGACCACTGAAGAAGCTGCAATTAAGAGAAGACAACACTTTTGAGGAGTTTCCAGGGCTAATGATAAAGCAATTACTGTTCCCACCAAACCTAGTCATTTTCATGACTGCTAAATAAATCTAGATGTCTTAAGTGCCAGCTACAATCTAATAGGAAGTCCTACCTTGACTTCTAGAATATCCCCTAAATCCAGCCCCTGCTCACTTTCTTCAGTCAGTCAGTTCAGTTCAGTTGCTCAGTCATGTCCAACTCTTTGCAACCCCATGGGCTGCAGCACGCCAGGCCACCCTGTCCATCACCCACTCTTGGAGTTTATTCAAACTCATGTCCATCGAGTCAGTGATGCCATCCAACCATCTCATCCTCTGTCGTCCCCTTCTCCTCTTGCCTTCAATCTTTCCCAGCATCTGGGTCTTTTCCAATGAGTCAACTCTTCCCATCAGGTGGCCAAAGTATTGGAGTTTCAGCTTCAACATCAGTCCTTCCAATGAACACCCAGGACTGATCTCCTTTAGGATGGACTGGTTGGATCTCCTTGCAGTCCAAGGGACTCTCAGGAGTCTTCTCCAACACTTTCTTCACTACTACGTTTTTAAATTCAAGACACGATGATTCCTTGGAGGGAATATTACAATTGATGGTCAACAAGGCTCTCTGCCTCATCCATCCACATATTTCATTCTCTGCACCACAACTGAGTGTTTGAAGACTTCCCTTACTTCCTAAAGGCTTCCCACTGTCCTTTGATGCAATCTAAGCTTCCATCCAATCAGCCGTCCCCTTCCCCATGCGCATCTCATCCACTAACACCCTCTCCCTTGCTCTCTGTGCTTCAGCCATAGTGGCCTTCTTTGCCATCCTCCACGACACCAGGCTCTTTCACATTGTTTGGGATTGGATTTCCTCATAGGAGAGCCTGTGATGGAGATTCTGGTGCATGTGGTTTATTGAGAGAAGGATCTCAAGACAAAACTAAAAGAGAGAGAGGAAAGCTGAAGAGAAAATGGGAAGGACACGCGCGAACTGTGGTCTCAGTGGAGAGGGTGCAGCCAGGTGACCCCACAGCCCCCACCGAGGGCAAGGCCAGCATCTTGTACAGCTCTGTCCATCAGGCACCG
Organism: Neotragus moschatus; assembly: GCA_006410615.1. Lineage (NCBI taxonomy): Eukaryota > Metazoa > Chordata > Mammalia > Artiodactyla > Bovidae > Neotragus > Neotragus moschatus. The sequence continues at coordinate 3,635 of SJYA01013339.1, forward strand.
GCGGTGGCCTGCCCCCTAGGAAGGACGTGATCGCAGGCATTCTCTTTCGGCTGAGGGCAACTGCAGTTGTGAGCAGACAGCAGCCAGCATTCACAGCTAGGGAACAGGCGCCTGGGCCCGGGAAGGGAAGAGGCAGAGCATTACCAGTTTTACTAAACCCATCTTAGGGACTTGTTTGAATTATTCCTTCTGCCAGAAACACCCTCCTTTCAGATCTTCACGTCTCTAGCTTCTCATCATCAAATGAGAGCATTCCAGTTCAAATATCATCTCTTCTGAGTGGCCACGCCTGGCCATCCAGCTAAAGGAGCCACACTGGTCTCCCAGTTCATCAGTATCATTACTCTGCAATTTTCTTTTTTCACTATCTGAAATAACATTTCCCACTTAATATTTATGTATGTATATTGACTGTCTCACCTACTAGAATATAAAATCCACGAGAGCCAGAAAACAGTCTGGTCACCTACTTGGTAGTTAAGTCAAAAGATTCTGAAGTCATACATCTTAGTTCAGTTTCTGACTCCACCATTTACTGGCTGTATAAGCTTGAGCAAGTTACCCTCTTACATTGCTAGATTACCAGGTTATTGGTAAGATTAAATGAATTGAGGCAAGTGTCAAAACAGTATCTGATATACATTAATCACTAAATAAATGTTAGCCTGGTGAATGAATGAATGAACAAAATATTTTTTTGCAATTCAAGCTGCCCCACTTTGTTTTGCTATATATGCCTCAAATGCCCTTGGCATTGCTCTGATTTTTTCCCTTTTAAGGCTACCCAAATTCTTTTTCTTAGCCATCATTAGGCATCCTAAGTACCTAGATTATGTCTTGTTTCTTGATGATGCTCAAAACCAGTCAATATTCTCATCTTGACCACACTTATTGCAAGTTTGTAGACTTAAAGGTTAATTTCCTGGGCCACAGCAAGCTGAATGTTGAAGGCAAGCCCTCACCCCCCAGCCATCAGCAGTCACTGTTCCAACAACCCTGGCCCATTGTTACCCTCAGGCCAACCCTGCCATGTGATTAAATAAACTGGCTGCATCTAGAGGAAAGGAAATTTTCAGTAAGCCTCAGCCACCAAATGAGCTGTGGTTTTGTCTGTGGCCTGGATGAAATGGGCAAAGGAGCAATTAGTCCAACTCTCCACTGAAAGGGAGGTTTTATGGGAAGTAGGAAACAGGACAGTCATTAAACAAATATAACCTGACCTCCTCTTTCTGTGAGCAAGCACTATAGGGAACCTAAGGATGAGCTATGACACAGGATGAGATTAAAGAATGAAAGACCCAGGTCAGCAAGCAGTTGTCATGTTGGAGAAGGAAGGGTCACTTCATTCATCTAAATTCTTTAAGGAGCTATTGTATTTGCTTGGGTGAAAAAGTCTGATAAGACGTTGAGGATTTGTCAGAAAACACTAAGAACCAGTTTAAGCTACAGAATCGTTATGGGGAAGCCAGACAATGTGTTGGTCCCTGAGGCAGGAGGAAGAGAGCCCTGCAAAAGAAGAGAGGCTGAGGATTCGGAAGGAAGCCATTAACAGCTCCACTTTGTTACTGACTCCAACCATCAGTAAGGCACCCAGTTCCGTGGTGAGGGAAGTTTTTGTAGAAAGCAGTGAAGAGTCCAGGCTTTTCAACCAGACAACTTGAAGTGATAAAGAGATTAAACTCGTCCTATAGGTTAGAGGAGATGGTGAAGCTGAAGGAATCTCAGGAGAGCAGCTGCCTTTGCAGGCCATGAGATAGGGTTTGAACTAAGCTAACCCAGCTCTCCAAAGGATTGAGAGGACTCAGCAAACAAGGAGGTTAGCAAACATCTACACGCTCTTATACTCAGGCAACAGATAGCCACATCTCAAGGATGATCGCAGTTCAGTTCAGTTCAGTCCTGAGTTCAGTTCAGTTCAGTCGTGTCCGACTCTTTGCGACCTCGTGAATCGCAGCACGCCAGGCCTCCCTGCTGGTCCCACTTTCATCTTCACCCCATGCCCGAAGCCCAGATGATGAGCCATTATAAGCAGTGGCTAAAGTCTCAGAAGTGGCACAGGGAGGGGCAGGCCCACAGAGGGGCCTACGCATATCTTCCTGGGTGATCTCGCTCATTCTCTTAGCGTCAAATCCCATCTGGAGTCTGAGAAATCTGCACGCCGGTTCTCCCACTTCAGCTCTAGAACTGCACTGTCCCAACAGTAGATAATAACGAAAATGGCTATTAAACGCTTGAAATGCAGCTAAGACAATTGAGAAACCAAATTTTTAACTTAGTTTACCTTTAATTTCTTTAGATTTTTAAAGTGCTACTCAATTCAGTTATTAGAATGCTTTTAACTTAACTATGTTTGGAACGATTTAAATATGTGAATATACTTTTTCAACCACAAACTTTTCAACTCAAATAGAAATTTAGTATCTAACTTGACAAGTGCTGTAAATGTAAAATATGTTTTTGATTTAGAGGATTTAGTACAAAAAAAGTGACACATTTTCATTAATTTTTCTTAGATTTACTCAGGTAGAGTTAACAAATAAAACTATTAAAAGGTATATCGTCATGACGTGATACATGTGTACATGTTAAAGAATTCTACCATCCCATTAATTAAAATATTCATCACTTCACATAGTTCTTTTTTATGGATAAAAATATTTAAATTTTGCTCTTAACAAATTTCAATTACAGGATTTTATCACTTATAATCACCATGTTTTACACTGAATCTTCAAGACCTTGCTCACCTTATAGCTGAACATTTGTACCTTTTATCTAATCTATTTCCCTACCTCCCAATCCCTGGCAACCACTTCTCTACTTTGTTTCTATGCGTTTGACCTTTTTTTTTTAGATTCCATATTTGACTGACACCATGCGTACTGGTCTTTCTCTGTCTGGCTCATTTCATTAAGCATAATGCCCTCAAGTTCCATCCCTGTTGGTGTAGATGGCAGGATATCCTACATGCAGAAATGATACCATTTTGTATATATGTGATTAAGCAAAGAGTATTAAAATTAATTTCACCTGTTTGTTTTGACGGTTTCATGTGGCTACTAGGACACTTTACAATTACATATGTGACTTGCATTACATTTACGCTGGACAGCATGACTCTAGAACCATGTAGCCACATCTGCCCAATTGGGTCTTTCACAAGTACCTCAAAGTAGCACATCCAAAATTAAACATCATCTTTTGTTCCCCACTCCCCTGCAACCTATAGAATTGCCTAAATGCCTTTTTTTTTTTTTCATCAAATTACACTGGGGAAAGTCTGGGAATGATTCTTTTTTAAAAAAAATTATTTACCTTTGGCTGTGCTGGGTCTTTGTTGCTGTGTGCGGAGTATTCTTTAGCTACAGCAAGCAGGGGCTACTCTCCATGCAGTGTGAGGGCTTCTCACTGCCGTGGCTTCTCTGGTGGTGGAGCACAGGCTGTAGGCACTGGGGCTTCAGTAGTTGCGGTGCATGAGCTGAGTTGCCAGTGGGATCTTCCTGGACAGGGAATTGAACCTGTATCCCCTAAGACAGATTCTTAACCACTGGACCCCCAGAGAAGTCCTTGGGAACAATCCTTGATGCTGAAAAATTCGTACCACCTTCGTTGCCATAGACCATCATATCTCAGTGAGGGCAGAGCCAACATCTGTTTGTGTCCATTTGCTGCAGAATGCAACCTGCGGTAGGCTGTCAATAAAGACTTCCCATATGAATGAATGAGCAAAGGAACAAATGATGACTAACTTCGAGCACTGGCTGAGAACACAAAGCACTTGTAACAGACCTGGGCACATACGAGACAGGCCAGTGTGTGCCCAGGAGCTGTTGTTAGCATTGAGGGATAGAGAGGAATCAGAGTTCCATGTTCAAGGCCATGGAGTGAAGATAGGACAAGAGCCTCCAGCAGCCCCCTGCAAGGTCGTGAGTTAACCAAAGCAGCCAGGAGCTGCCCTGTTGGCTCAACCAAAGACTCTGCACTATCAATATTAGATTGAATTTGAAATTGATGACCTCCGAAATCCCTTCCAACTCTAAAATTTTGTAGTCTTAATTCATTAATATATTTTCATTGAGATATAGTTTACACATCCCAAGATTCACTAATTTAAACTGCACAGTTTAATTATTTATAGCATATTTGCAGAAGTGTGCAATCATCATCATTATCCAATTCCAGAACATTCCATCACTCCAAAAAAACTCCATACTTATTAATGTGTTCATGCTCAGTTGCTCAGTCATGTTTGACTCTTTGGACCGTAGCCCACCAGGCTCCTCTGTCCATGTGATTTTTCAGACAAGAATGCTGGAGTGGGGTTGCCACTTCCTTCTCCAGGGGATCTTCCAGACCCAGGGATCAAACCTGTGTCTCCTGCATCTCCTGCATTGCAGGCCAATTCTTTACCACTGAGCCATCAGGGAAGCCTCCATACTCATTAGCAGTCACTCCCAATTCCTCTGCCCTTGGGCCTTGGTAGCCACTAATCTATTTTTTGCCTCTGGATCTGCCTATTCTGGACATCTGACAGGAATGGAATTAAACAATATGTGGCTTTTTTGACTTCTTTCACCTAACATAAGACTTTCAAGTTTCCTCCATGTAGTATGAATCAGTACTTCATTTATTGTTATATTCAAATAATATTCCATATCATGTTTTTCTTTTCATTTGCTAGTGGACAATTGGATTGCTTCAATTTTTTACTATTATGAATAATGTAGCTTTAAACATTTGTGTTCAAGTTTTTGTTTGGACAAAGGCTACCCACTCCAGTATTCTGGCCTGGAGAATTCCATGGACTGTATAGTCCACGGGGTCGCAAAGAGTCGGACATGACTGAGCGACTTTCACTCACTTACTCACTCATGTTTTCAGTTCTCCTGAGTATATACCTAGAAGTAAAATTGCTGAATCATATGGTAATTCAATTTTTAACTCTTTAAGGAACTGTCAGACTATTTCCCAAAGCAGCTGCACCATTTTACATTCCTACTAGTAACATATGACGGTTCCTTTCCATGTCTTACCCAACAGTTATTATTATCTTTTTGATTATAGCCATTCTACTGGGTGTGAGGTCATATCTCTTTGTGGTTTTGATTTGCATTTCCAGACGGAGGATAAGATGATTGGATGGCATCACTGACTCAATGGAAATAAATTTCAGCAAGCTCTGGGAGTAAGTGACGGACAGGGAAGCCTGGCATGCTGCAGTCCATGGGGTTGCAAAGAGTCTGAGCCACTGAACTGAACTAATAATTTTAAGTATTTTTCCACATGTCTGTTAGACATCTATGTATCTTCTTTGGAGAAAAGTTTATTCAGATCCTTTGCTCATTCTTTAATTGTGTTTTATTATTGAGTTGTAATATTCTTTATATATTCTAGAAAATCACTAAGATATCTGATTTTCATTATGAGTGAATTAGTTTGAAACCTGGGAAAACTAGCCGACTTTCTAGGAAAAAAGTATCAAAGCCGAAACAATTTGAGATGTTAAAGTCCAATGTGAATAGCCAAGGAAGAAATTTTAAATGTTTTAAATTAAAAATTTTAAACATCTATAAAGTTACCTCCATATCTTCCATAAGCCCCTCCCAATATATCCTATCTTAAAATCACAAAAGGCACCAGGATTGACTGGTTTCAAAGATGAATTTTTTTCAAAAAATTTTTTAAAAACAAAAATATTTTTTCCTATGCCATGTAGTATGTTCTAGAATCTAAAGAAAGTATATTTCCTAATTTTTTAATGAAGAAAAAATAAGACTGATACCAAAGTCAGGAAAATAGCCTAAGAAAAAATTATACTACAAATTTATTTATAAATATTGACATAAAACTTATAAATTAAATATTAATATATGCAATTTGGCAATGCATTAAATAAATAATAAAAATGATCTATGGGAATCATACAGTAATTCAATTACGAAAAGTCAGTTAACTAACATTAATTTAAAATCCAAATGGATAACAAGAAAACCTCAATATAGTCAGAAAAGGCACTGAACAGAAGCATTTATTTCCACTTTCCAAAAACTCCCTAGAACCTGAAAACTGAACAATACAATACCACCTCACATACCCATATAGGCTATTGTTTAAACATTTGCAACTATAAAAAAGATGGCAAAGAGGGTGAGAAATAGAACTTTTCATACACTCCTTGTGGGAGTTTAAATTGGTCAAATCATTTTAAAGAGAAACAATTTGGCAGTATCTAATAAAACTGAAAACCTATGTACTATGACTGAAAAATTCTCTATATTCTAGAGTATATATAGAATATATTCTAGAGAGATTTTTTTGCAGGTTTCTATACAGACATTTCTGATTACTCCATTGCAAGGCCTCCTTTAAATAGGTTGGAAGTCTAAATTCCTTCAATAAGAGAACAAATAACTCATATTCGATATGTTTATACACTAGAATACTATGTAACTATTAAAATAATATAGTTCTCCCTATTCAGCCATATAACTAGAGCTACATACAAAATACTGAATGGAAAAAAGCAAGTTTCAGATGATACACACTTTGACATTTACACCCCATTTCCAAACACAAAAATGAACATTATATATTATTCATTGAAATATATGTGTATATGTAAATGTATTGAAATGGAACAGAAAATATATATGTTTGGTCTACATTTTCTTCCGGTTGTGGGACACAAGGAACAAACTACAGATGGAGGGCAAAGAAAACACCAGCCTTCTCCGTGTGCTTTATTTTCTTCATTTAAATTAGGATGCTGCAAAGAGAGGAAGACATCTCCAGTCCTCAGTGCCGACTGGTGGATATATTCATTGTGCTATTATTCATTGTACTTTCGGTTTTCATATTTCTTAGAAAAAATATCCCTTGGCAAAGTAAGAACACAAAGTCCCTTAATATGATTATATATGTGTGTGTGTGTGTGTGTATATATATATATATATATATATTTCTTCAAAAGTCAACACCCTTTTAATGCTAGTAGTATCGACATCAAAATTACTTTTTAAAATGAGGACACATGACAATTAATATAGGCTTAAGGTTCTAACTAATTAACTGACCAAAATTCACAAGTGATTGTGTTTGTGTGTGTCAGTTCAGTTCAGTTCGTTCAGTTGCTCAGTCATGTCTGACTCTTTGAGACCCCATGAATTGCAGCACGCCAGGAATCCCTGTNTACTTTTTAAAATGAGGACACATGACAATTAATATAGGCTTAAGGTTCTAACTAATTAACTGACCAAAATTCACAAGTGATTGTGTTTGTGTGTGTCAGTTCAGTTCAGTTCGTTCAGTTGCTCAGTCATGTCTGACTCTTTGAGACCCCATGAATTGCAGCACGCCAGGAATCCCTGTCCATCACCAACTCCCAGAGTTCACCCAAACTCATGTGCATTGAGTCGGTGATGCCATCCAGTCATCTCATCCTCTGTCGTCCCCTTCTCCTCCTGCCCCCAGTCTCTCCCA
>SJYA01013340.1:0-11139 GCA_006410615.1 Neotragus moschatus
GAGAAATATCAATAACCTCAGATATGCAGATGACACCACCCTTATGGCACAAAGTGAAGAGGAACGAAAGAGCCTCTTGATGAAGGTGAAAGAGGAGAGTGAAAAACCTGGCTTCAAACTCAACATTCAAAGAACGAAGATCCTGGCATCCAGCCCCATCACTTCATGGCAAATAGATGGGAAACAATGGAAACGGTGAAAGACTTTATTTTCTTCGTCTCCACAATCACTGTAGATGGTGACTGCAGCCATGACATTAAAAGACGCTTGCTCCTTGGATGAAAAGGTATGACCAACCTAGGCAGCATGTTATAAAGCAGAGGCATTACTTTACTGACAAAGGTCCATCTAGGAAAAGCTATGGTTTTTCTGGTAGTCATGTGTGTGTGTGAGAGTTGGACCATAAAGAAAGCTGAATGCCAAAGAATTGATGCTTTTAAACTGTGGTGTTGGAGAAGACCCTTGAGAGTCCCTTGGACTGCAAGGAGATCTAACCAGTCCACCTTAAGGGAAATCAGTCCTGAATATTCACTGCAAGAACTGATGCTGAAGTTGAAACTCCAATACTTTGGCCACCTGATGCGAAGAAGTGACTCATTGGAAAAGACTGTGATGCTGGGAAAGATTGAAGGCAGGAAGAGAACAGGACGATAGAGGGGGATACGGTTGGTTGGCATCCCCAGTTCAATGGACATGAGTTTGAGAAAGCTCCAGGAGTTGGTGATGGACAGGGAAGCCTGGTGTGCTGCAGTCCACAGGCTCACAAAGAGTTGGACACGACTGAGCAAACTGTACTGAACTGGTGGAGGAGAAAGGGGGAGTTGCTGATGAATGGATACAGAGCTGACGTTATGCAAGGTGAAAAAAGTCCTGGGGTTTGGTTGCACAAAGTGTGTATGTACTTACTACTACTGATATGAAGACTTAACAGTGGTTAAAATGGTCAATTTTAAGTTATGTGTGTTTTACCACAAAAAAAAAAAAAAAAAAGCCCTCTCAGAGTCTCCCCCGAGGGTAACCACATAAGTGTCAAGGACTGATAACAACATGGCAGATGGTCCCCACCCGCCCAGCCCCATCTCAACCCCAACAACCCAAGGGTGAGAACTGTCTTCTGTGCTCAGGACTCCCCACTTCGGTTCTTGGAGCTCCAGCTCCAACCCCGCGCGGATTACCCTCAGCCTCCCTGACTGACCCAGTGCTCCAGGCTCTGCTCCAAGGATCCAGTAAGTCTCAGGTCAGCCTTTTCTGTGGGAGACTGGGCGCTGAGTTCACATCCTCCCAAAGAGACCCCTGCAATTCCATTGTGCAGGGGAGTCAGCCTGGCTTCAGCCTGAGGGTGGAGAGACCCATCTTCCAGATGAAAGTAGGAGCTGGGACTTACAGATGCGGGTGAAAAGAGAAGTGTGTGTGTGTGCCGGGGAGGGGGAGTGACTGGATCAGCGTCCTTGCATGTAAGACTATTTTGACTCATGTACAAACAGTAATTATGCTCTCACAGTGAGTCTGACACAGGCACCACTGACTTCACCCCTCACTCTACTGTCTGCTCTTCGTGTCTGCAGATGTAGGGGTGACTAGGAGGAACTCGAGCACCCACGGCGGTGGGTATTCCTGAGGGGTGACGGTTTGGTAATTTATATTATACCATGTTGAGGTTTGCTACTAACAGCAACCTGTGAAGCTGAGTATTATTTACCACGGGTGGCAGTTTAGGAGACTGGCGGTAAAACACACGTAACATAAAATTTCCCATCTTAACCCTTTTAAGTGTACAGTTAAGCAACATTGAATATATTTAAATTGTTGTGCATCCAATCTCCAGCACTTTTCTCATCTTGTAAACTTGAAACTGTGTCCCCATTTAGCAAAAACTCTCTGTTTTTTCCTTCACCCCAGCCCTGGAGAAACAACATTTTTTTTCTTCTACCTCTATAAATTTGACTACTTAGGAACTTCACACAGGAAGAAATAGACAAATTTGTCATTCTGTGACTGTCAAATCACTTATCATAATGTCCCAATGGTTCCTCCACATTGTACCATGGCCCAGAATTTCCTGTCTTTTTCACACTGAATAATATCCCGATATTTATAGACCACATTGTGCATGTCTGTTTTTTCCTGCATGTACCTTTGGGCTGCTTCCAACGTTCAGCTTTTGTGAATAATGCTGCTATGAGTATGGGTGTACAAATATTTTTCTGAGATCCTGATTTCAGTTCTCTTGGGTGTACACCCTCAGGGAAATTGCTGGATCACATAGTAAATGCATTTTTAGTTTTTGAAGGAACCACCATAGTAGCTGCACTGTTTTACATTCCTACTAACTGTGCACCGCGGTACATCAGCCAGTTTAAACAAGAAGGAAACAGAGGACCAGAGAAGTAAGTGAACTGTTCAAAGGCACAGGTGGTATCGAGATTCCAGCCATACTTTTCTGGCTCTTTGAATGTTTATTCTTAACCAAAACGCTAAACTTGGACTTTGGAGTATCACAGGCAGAAATCCCATGGCAGTAACTTGTGGTCACTGGGTCATCCTAGCCGTGCAGAGCAGTGTAGTGAGGGGACATTTCACGCCCCAAAGGAGCAGGAAACAGAGTCCTGTCATTTCTGATTCAGAATGAAGGTTAGTCCCTCCCTCCAGTTGGGAGGCCACTCTGGTTTGGTGCTTTGACTGAGCTGGGCCACAGTCTGTCCCTCCTACAAATTCCATCTCCTTCAGCTGCAAAGCAGAGTTCTTATTCCATGTCACTCTGTGAGCAACAAAACAGGAAATAACAAGTTTCCGGATCCTTGATGAAGAAATGTGTGGAGTCTGAACTCTCTGATCATCAGGCTCCTAAAAGAGTCACTTCAAGCATATCAAAGGGAGGAGATAATGATGTTAGTAAAGTTCCCTGTTTTATGGACTGAAAGTGAAAGTATTAGTCGCTCAGTTCAGTTCAGTTCAATTCAGTCACTCAGTCATGTCCGACTCTGTGACCCCATGAATCACAGCATGCCAGGCCTCCGTGTCCATCACCAACTCCTGGAGTTGACTCAAACTCATGTCCGTACAGTCGGTGATGCCATCCAGCCATCTCATCCTCGGTTGTCCCCTTGTCCTCCTGCGCTCAGTCCCTCCCTGCATCAGAGTCTTTTCCAGTGAGTCAACTCTTCCAATGAGGTGGCCAAAGTACTGGAGTTTCCACTTTAGCGTCATTCCTTCCAATGAACACCCAGGACTGATCTGCTGTTTGGATCTCCTTGCAGTCCAAGGGACTCTTGAGAGTCTTCTCCAATACCACAGTTCAAAAGTATTAATTCTTCAGTGCTCAGCTTTCTTCACAGTCCAACTATCAAATCCACACATGACCACTGGAAAAACCATAGACTGATCAAAGACGGACCTTTGTTGGCAAAGTAATGTTTCTGCTTTTGACTATGCTATCTAGGTTGCTCATAACTTTCCTTCCAAGGAGTAAACGTCTTTTAATTTCATGGCTACAATCATAATCTGTAGTGATTTTTGAGCCCCCCAAAAAATAAAGTCTGGCACTGTTTCCACATCTATTTCCCATGAAATGATGGGACCAGATGCCATGATCTTAGTTTTCTGAATGTTGAGCTTTAAGCCAACTTTTTCACTCTCCTCTTTCACTTTCATCAAGAGGCTTTTTAGTTCCTCTTCACTTTTTGCCATAAGGGTGGTGTCATCTGCATATCTGAGGTTATTGATATTTCTCCCTGCAATCTTGATTCCAGCTTGTGCTTCTTCCAGCCCAGCGTTTCTCATGATGTACTCTGCATATAAGTTAAATAAGCAGGGTGACAATATACAGCCTTGACATACTCCTTTTCCTATTTGGAACCAGTCTGTTGTTCCATGTCCAGTTCTAACTGCTGCTTCCTGACCTGCATACAGATTTCTCAAGAGGCAGGTCAGGTGGTCTGGTATTTCCATCTCTTGAAGAATTTCCACAGTTTATTGTGATCCACACAGTCAAAGGCTTTGGCATAGTCAAGAAAGCAGAAATAGATGTTTTTCTGGAACTCTCTTGCTTTTTCCAGATCCAATGGATGTTGGCAATTTGATGTCAGGTTCCTCTGCCTTTTCTAAAACCAGCTTGAACTTCTGGAAGTTCATGGTTCACGTATTGCTGAAGCCTGGCTTGGAGAAGTTTGAGCATTACTTTACTAGCGTGCGAGATGAGTGCAATTGTGCAGTAGTTTGAGCATTCTTTGGCATTGCCTTTCTTTGGGANTTTCTGGAACTCTCTTGCTTTTTCCAGATCCAATGGATGTTGGCAATTTGATGTCAGGTTCCTCTGCCTTTTCTAAAACCAGCTTGAACTTCTGGAAGTTCATGGTTCACGTATTGCTGAAGCCTGGCTTGGAGAAGTTTGAGCATTACTTTACTAGCGTGCGAGATGAGTGCAATTGTGCAGTAGTTTGAGCATTCTTTGGCATTGCCTTTCTTTGGGATTGGAATGAAAACTGACCTTTTTGAGTCCTGTGGCCACTGCTGAGTTTTCCAAAATTTGCTGGCATATTGAATGCAGCACTTTCATAGCATCATCTTTCAGGATTTGAAAGAGCTCAACTGGAATTCCATCACCTCCACTAGCTTTGTTCATAGTGATGCTTTCTAAAGCCCACTTGACTTCATATTTCAGGATGTCTGGCTCTAGATGAGTGATCACACCATCGTGATTATCTGGGTTGTAAAGATCTTTTTTGTACAGTTCTGTGTATTCTTGCCACCTCTTCTTAGTAACTTCTGCTTCTATTAGGTCCATATCATTTCTGTCCTTTATTGAGCCCATCTTTGCATGAAATCTTCCCTTGTTATCTCTAGTTTTCTTGAAGAGATCTCTAGTCTTTCCCATTCTGTCCCTCAGTATTGTCCAACTCTCTACGACCCCATGGACTGACTGTAGCCCTCCAGGCTGCCTATGGAATTCCTCTGCCTATGGAATTCTCCAGGCAACTCTACTGGAGTGAGTTTTCATTCCCTTCTTCAGGGGATCTTCCTGACCCAGGGACTGAGTAAAGGAAGACAAACAGTGGTATGTAGCTTGTGCAAAATCAGATAAACTATTATGTAGCAGAGTGACATTTGAACCAACAGATGGATTTCTATCCCAAAGTCAGTATTCTTATCCACTTAGCTCATACCAACTAAGCAGCTACTCTGTGCCTAGCACTTTGCTGGAAGCCTTTGCTTCTGTAGGAGCAGAAAACTTTTCTTTATAGGGTGCTTTGACTGGTCTAATAATTAAATTGGCATAAGTTAGATTAGCAAATTTAATTTGTTATGTATTGGAGCCCCATGAAAACTCAGAGGCTCAAAGACAGGCATTTGAGGCTTATATGTCCTCCCCCTCGATCTAAGGAGAAGGGGTTAAGGATCTGGGGCTTCAAAATAGAAGAAGACAACCCACAAGATGATGGGAAGAGCTATTATTTGGGAAGCAAACATTTGCCGCTCCAGACAGCTAAGTCTTTCTGAGAGAAAAAGCTATCCCTGGTAAATGACTCTCTTCCTGGCGTAGGTCTCCTAATCTACATTATTTTGAGCAGTTAAAGGAGGGACAAGGAACTTCTCCTGAGTCTTCTGGGTCTTAATTAATTTTAGCTCAAAGCAACTTGCATGCCAAAGTGGGACATTTGGGGGAGACATAGTCTGCTTCCCTTCACTTCTCTTTAAGCAAACTTTCTAGTAACTTTGAATCATATTAAGAGCCTTCTTTATGTTAAAGAAACCAAAGCTCAGAGATGGAGAACTTAGCCAGTTGTCCTTTGACCACCTGGTCCCCATCACGCTGTTCATCTGTGAAACTCCCAGGACCAAGGGTGGATAACATTCCTAATGGCTTTGTGTCTTGTTTTCTCAGCAGATCTTACTTCCTGAACACTGTCTAGGATGCGATGTCAGGATGTTCACCAATTTGGCCAGAAGCTGGTTCGAAGGCGACAGTTGAAGCCCACTGAGGGGTCTGAAAGTCCCAAGGCCCGTCACCTGAACACCCTTGACCTGGTAGTCTTGGGTGTGGCCAGCACCCTGGGGGCCGGCGTGTACATCCTGGTGGGAGAAGTGGCCATGTTCATCGCTGGACCAGCGATCGTCATCTCCTTCTTGGTGGCCGCCCTGTCTTCTGTGTTGTCTGGGCTCTGCTATGCCGAGTTTGGGACACGGGTCTCGTGGACCGGTTCTGCACATCTCTACAGCTACGTCAGCTTGGGAGAACTGTGGGCTTTTGTCACTGGTTGGAACCTCATACTGTCCTATGTTGTTGGTGAGAAGATGGGTGGAAAAGGTGTGGGGCTTGAGATCAGAATTTAGGAGTGAGGAGTTGGGTCTTCGGTCATTCACGAGCACTTTGTCATCCACTTGGTTGGAGGAGAAGGAGGAGGGTAATAGTGTCAGGAAAACTCCACAACTTCATTCTACTCAGCTTCCTCCTGCTTCCTTAAATGATGGACCAAGAACCCAGAGGAAAGGGAACTGTCGGGAGTGGGTGAGAGGGAGCTGTGTCCCACAGGCTCCTCCCTCGCCGTATTGAAGTCTCTGCTCAGTTGTTACATTCGTGGGATTTCCCTTTACCACTTGATTTAAGATTTCAACCCTTGTCTCCCATCTTTCCTGTTCCCACTTCACTGTTTTCTTACATAACGCTGATCACCTGCTAATGTGTTAAATAGTTGACCTATTTGGTGATCATTTGACTCGACTGTCCCCACCTCATGAAGAAGAACTCTTTGAGAGTAGGTATTGATGCAACATCTTGGCTCTCTGGGCACCAACACCGAACAGAAATAGAGACAGAGTCATGAAGGAGAAGGAGAGAGTGGCTTTATTTCTTTGCCAGGCAATGTGGGAACACAGTAGGTTAGTGCCTTAATAACAATGCCCCACTCCCATGGGAATAGGGAGAGAATATATAGTCAGGGCTCCTGGTCAGAGCTATCCTGAGAAGTTCAAGGTATGTGCAGAGTCTCAGGTGATCAGGTCTCCTTTCTTTCTTTCTTTTTTTTTTTTTAAGTGTTTTCTTCTTTCTTTCTTTTCTTGCATATTTATTTATTTGACTGTGTCAGGTCTTAGCTACAGCACACAGGATCTTTCAATGTAGGGCATGGACTCTCTAGTTGTGAGAGCTAAATGCTCACATTTAGTTGCTCTGTGCCACATGGGATCTTGAATGTGAATCCCTTCATTGCAAGGCAGATTCTTAACCACTGGACCATCAGGAAAGCAACCAACAAAACACCTAACATTGATGAGCTTCCGTGTTCCCTTTAATCTTGCCTCAGGTGGTTTCTTGGCCCTCCCTGCCTTGATTAACAACTCTTTGAATCTGTCCTTTGGAGCTCAGGGAAGGTCATGGAGGCTGGAGTTTTGCCTACAAGAAATGGGGGACAAAAAGGCCTCTGTGCCCAGAGCCCCACAGAACCTGGCTAAGCATCAGTATTTTGTAATTTCCCCCCAAAATATATCCTATGGCACACAGAGGGGTTCAATTTATGTTTGTTAACAAATGTTCCTTCTGCTGCTGCTACAGCCGTGGCAAGTGTGGCCAGGGCCTGGAGCCACACCTTCGACAGCCTGATTGGGAACCACATCTCGCAGGCATTAGAGGGAACTTTCTCTCCGTATATGCCCTACTTCCTGGCCACGTACCCAGATTTTGTTGCAATGGCCGTGTTGCTGCTTCTCACTGGTAAGCTGGGGATTTTCATGATAGGATGGGAAGGGTGGGGTGTGGAGGGAGAAGGGGGTGGGTAAGGCTTGGGGGTAGCAGCATATGGGGGATTAGAACTGGGAAGAATGGTCTTCGGTATGAGAGNCCGTATATGCCCTACTTCCTGGCCACGTACCCAGATTTTGTTGCAATGGCCGTGTTGCTGCTTCTCACTGGTAAGCTGGGGATTTTCATGATAGGATGGGAAGGGTGGGGTGTGGAGGGAGAAGGGGGTGGGGAAGGCTTGGGGGTAGCAGCATATGGGGGATTAGAACTGGGAAGAATGGTCTTCGGTATGAGAGACAGGAAAGCAAGACATAGACCGTTATTACTGATCTTCTAGGCTGGAACAGCCTTTGGTGTGGGGGCTAACCTGTGCACTGTAGGGTTTTCTTAATTTAATCATTGTTGGATGTGTAGCACCTATGAACTACATTCATTAGATATAGGTGACACTAACCCCCCAGGTTGTGACAATCAGAATGTTTCCAGAGAGTTTCTTGATGGCTTCACCTCAGATCAGTCACTCAGTCATGTCCAACTCTTTGCAACCCCATGGAATGCAGCATGCCAGGCTTCCCTGTCCATCACCAACTCCCGGAGCTTGCTCAAACTCATGTCCATCGAGTCAGTCATGCCATCCAGCCATCTCATCCTCTGTCATCCCCTTCTCCTCCCGCTTTCAATCTTTCCCAGCATCAGAGTCTTTTCCAATGAGTCAGTTCTTTGCATCATGTGACCAAAATATTGGAGTTTCAGCTTCAGCATCAGTCCTTCCAGTGAATATTCAGGCAGGACTGCTTTCCTTTAGGATGAACTGGTTGAATCTCCTTGTATTCCAAGGGACTCTCTAGAGTCTCCAACACCGTAGGTCAAAAGCATCAATTCTTCAGTGCTCAGCTTTCTTTATAGTCCAACTCTCACATCCATACATGAATACTGGAAAAACCATAGCTTGGACTAGATGGGCCTTTGTTGGCAAAGTAATGTCTCTGCTTTTGAATATGCCATCTAGGTTGGTCATAACTTTTCTTCCAAGGAGTAAATGTCTTTTAATTTCATGGCTGCAATCACCATCTGCAGTTATTTTGGAGCCCCCCAAAACAAAGTCTGACAATGTTTCCACTGTTTCCACCATGTACTTCCCATGAAGTGATGGGACCAGATGCCATGATCTTAGTTTTTTGAATGCTGAGTTTTAAGCAAGCCTTTTCACTCTCCTCTCTCACTTTCATCAAGAGGCTCTTCAGTTCCTCTTCACCTTCTATCATAAGGGTGGTGTCATCTGTGTATCTGGTGTTTAGTGGTTAGGATTCTGGGTTTTCACTGCCATGGCCCAGGTTCATCTATGGCAAGGGAATGGAGATCCTACAAACCATGGCATGGCCAAAAAATGAACCCCAAACAAAACAAAGACAGTGTCTCCAGACGTTGCCAACAGTCCCTTGGGGAACAAAATCACTCCCAGCTGAGAAGTATTTACTTAGACTGACAAGTTTCTTTCTCTATGTTGAGACCAAACTTTTTTTTCATTGAGAGAAAATTTACATAGCATAAAATTAACCATTTAATTATTCCCCCCAATTTTGTTGAGTTAATTGACATCCAACATTGTAGAGGTTTAAGGTGTAGCACATGATGATCTGATAGACATGTCTACTGTGAGATGACGGCCACAGCAAGAAACAAGCCATCTGAAAGTGTACCTAGTGGGACTTAGTACCTTCACAGTGTCATGTAACCACACCCCCATCTAGTTCCAAGCATTTGCATCACAAGCAAAGGAAACCCTGCACCCACTGAGCAGTCACTGTCCATCTATCCACCACCATCAGCCCTCCTGACACTGTAGCCACTGGTCTGCTTTCTGTCTCTATGGATTTGGTTATTTTGGATGTCTCATATTCCATCTTTCCCACAGGACTACTGGTTCTGGGAGCTCCCGAGTCAACTCTACTTTACAAAGTGTTCACAGGCATCAATGTTTTGGTTCTCAGCTTCATCATCATCTCTGGCTTCATTAAGGGAGACCTGCACAACTGGAAGCTCACAGAACAGGACTACATGTTGAACAAATCTGAATCCATTGGCACTTCTAGGTTAGGAGGGTTCTCTTGTCCATAGTGACACTTGTGTGAAGGTGGATGCAAGTCTGGAAATCTGGTGGGGACTAAAGAGTGGCAACCCACTCCAGCATTCTTACCTGGATAATCCCCTGGACAGAGGAGCCTGGCAGGCTACAGTCCATGGGGTCAAAAGAGTCAGTCATGACTAAATGAGTAAACCACACCTAAAGAGACCTGGGCTGATGGATCTAAGTGATGGGGGTCCTGGAGCCCAGCACTTGTGGTAGGAAGGGAAGAGTCCAGTAGAGATGGCTGAACTCACCTCACCCACGTTCTTCCTCATTCCTCTCTCACCATAGGTTGGGCCCTCTGGGTTCTGGAGGGTTTGCACCTTTTGGCTTTGATGGCATTCTCCAGGGAGCAGCTCTGTGTTTCTACATGTTTATTGGTTTTGATGCCATTGTCACTAAAGGTAATATAGTCACTGTGCTTCTCATCAGGGGTTTGGCCACAGATTAGGCTGCCCTTGGGCATAGGGGTCGGAAGAAAGATAATCTGCTTTTGATGGTGCAAGAGGAAAGGGGATGTTGTGCTTTTGCTCACTGTATTTTCCTAACCTAGTACCTCCCCGCTTCCTGCAGGGGAAGAAGCCCTAAATCCTCAGCGGTCCATCCCCGTGAGCACCATGATCACGATCTCCATCTGCTTTTTGGTGTGCTTTGGTGTCTCAGCAGCACTCACCCTCATGGTGCCCTACTACCAGATTCATCCTGAGAGCCCCTTGCCAGAGGCTTTCCTCCACGTTGGGTGGGGCCCTGCCAGATATGTGGTGGCTGTTGGCGCCCTCTGTGCTCTTACATCCAGGTCAGTATCATGGCTTTCTCCCCGTTGACTGTCAGATGCTCAGGTGTCCCAGCCCTTGGGATAGAGAGACCAGAAGGAAGGACACCTTGCACCATGTAGACTAGAGCATGGAAGCCCTGGTCCTCCCTTCCCGTNCATCCAGGTCAGTATCATGGCTTTCTCCCCGTTGACTGTCAGATGCTCAGGTGTCCCAGCCCTTGGGATAGAGAGACCAGAAGAAAGGACACCTTGCACCATGTAGACTAGAGCATGGAAGCCCTGGTCCTCCCTTCCCGTCTCTCCATGTCCTCGTAACGTTTCCATTTTCTTTTCCAGTCTCCTGGGTGATATGTTCCCCATGCATCGGGTGATGTATGTGATGGCAGAGGACGGACTCCTATTTCGGGGCCTTGCCAAGATCCACGCCCACACAGGCACCCCTGTCATGGCCATCATGTTTTCTGGAAACCTTGCAGGTGAATAAACAAAACCCATCCCTTGTTT
>SJYA01013341.1:723-11100 GCA_006410615.1 Neotragus moschatus
TGCCGTAGCTGCACGAGCGCCAGCGGTAGTAGGGGTACCAGCACTTACAGCTGCGGCACACCTTCCAGCGCTGCCAACCTGACTAGCACGATCATCAGTCGCGAACTGCGCCGAGGCGGCTGCGCCCGAGAGCCTCACTTGACTTGGGATGCCGTCTTCGCCAGCGCTGGGGAGGCCATAGCTGCCCAGCGCCGGATACGCGTACTTTTGCGAAGACGCATGAGGTACCGTCGGCTGCTTCTCTTCGTGGTTCTCCACAAGTCTCTGCAGTACGTCTGTGGATGACGAATTAGAAAACGGACGCAAGGTGCGAGGGTGACAATGCTGGGCAGCTGCAGCAGACAGCGTATCATACGCTGCTGCTAGAGTTCTAGCAGCTCTGTCCAGCACAGACGCAGCCTGTGCTACGACTGCGCAACGATGACAGCTGCAAGCTGTCGCGGTCCGCCGCACAGCCTCTGCTGGGGCGGTACCAGGGCCAGCTGCACTACCGCAGGTCCTCCCGCCACCATCAGAAAGTGCCCTTCCACATCCTCGCGAGACCAAAACACCTGTCCCCTGCGCATTCGAAAACCGTCTTAACTGTCCCGCCCCTTCGACACCGAAGCAAGATACAGGATTTCGGTCACCCGCGGAGAAAGTGCCTTCCACGTGATGCTCGGAAGCACCTGTAATGCACAGATAGCGACCGCGGTCCCGCTCGATTTCTAGGAAAGAACCAACGTCCTCCGGGTCCCAGAGCGGGCTTTTCCGTGGCCTGCCACCCGAGAGTGGCATGCTACAAGCTGCATCCTGTTCACTGATGTTGCGACCAGAGTGAGATCGGGATAAGAGCTTTTCCGTGGGATCGTCGTAAAGGGACCTGAGAGAGTTAGTCGGGTGCGCGACAGTGTGAACAGGGTCATATGTACTTTGCTGCGTGACGCCAGCAGTGCTGGTCGGACAGCCGACCTGCTGCGACGCAGGAGAAATCCCCTCTCCCTCACTACAAAATGCCGGCCCCCGCGCAAACGCGCAACATTCTTCACCTACGCTTTCTACAGGAATCGTGGTGGATTGCCCATGCAACGAGGATGTACTGAATAGCGCTTGACAGAGTGGGCTCCCCGAGAGAGATTCGCTATCGCTCAGTAAGCGTGAATCCATACGAGTGGGCAGGCTGTAACGTGGACAATTCTGACTCGCTGCACTCCCGCGGGTACTATCGTCTTCTGGAAGAAGCACATGCTGCCCCGGCGTTTTGAAGCCACTCTGCTGTAAACAATCAGAAAACGTGCCTTGACGCGTTTCTTCGCCCTCCTGTGGAGACAGCGGCTCAGATCCATGGACGACAAGAGGCTGAGGCAGAAGCAGCACGCAGGCAAGTAGGGCTCCACGAAGGCGTGCCCCCCCGCGTGGCCCGAAGCCGACAGAGCCGCTAGTCATGCTGCAAAAACGCGCTGCCCCTGGGTGGCGATCGCTGCCACAAAAGCGGTTTGATGGATGACGGGGTTACCAGAGCGGACATGGAGACACGGCGACAATGAACCGGTGCACCTTCGCGAGAGGGGGTGGCATGTCATTGCGGAGAAGGAACACGGCACATACGATACCGCGGGCATTACATCACTAAGAGGGCCGGCTCGGACAGCGAAGGCGAGGCACACTTAGCCATGCAGCGACTGCAGGTAGGGAACGTCACACTGTACACTACTGAATATACGCGTCAGCGTCATGATAGTGTGACACGCACGCTTATTTACCAAACAGTCATGCAAATAGTGGCCAAGATTCTCACACCGTAATCCGTGTACAAATCGTGTCTGGGCGCGGCACACCATCGACTGCCCATACCGCAACTGCTGAAGCCGCTGCGCCCTCGGTGCGGCTCCGGGACTTCTACGACGGACAGCTGCTCCACCAATGCAGCAGCTCCTTGTGCCTCAGAATGCTACCAGCGGCACGAGCCAGCCTCGTGACCTCCAGAGATGGGCTGTCTAGGAGATCTTCGAAGTCGGTAGACGCCTCAATAGGCCTCTCTTCCTTCTACCGCTTCAATTCCAGCGGCTACTGTGTAGTGTGTTAGCAGCGGCAGCGGGGTTGGCCCGGCACAGATCCGCGACATTCGAGTAAATGGTGGCCCAGAAGTACGGCACTCCCATGGGCATCCAGTCAGAGAAGGCTAGCAGCTAACCGGTGAGTCGAAGCCCGGCGTCTGCCACGGGCGATTTGAGTAAAACACGTTCTCTGCCCATCGCTAAGCCGGTTGCAGCGGCGAATCCTGCCTCTCCGCCACGCCACTGGGGTACGCCGGCACGGTAAAGCACAGACAGCAGCATTGTCGCCGCGAGTGCCAATCCGACGCCGTCGCTCTACGACCGGATCACACGATCGCGCGCCGCAAATGTTCCGGCGGAAGCGTTGCTGCTTTGGGACGCACCGCCGACCACGGCCGCCCGCCGCTCGCGCGGCCTTCCTTCCCCATTTCTTTGCGCGCAAGCCCCGCAGCATCCTGAGAGAACTGATCGCTCGTCCGCCCCAACGGCAGGCGCGAGTCTAGCGTGCGGACGTCCGGGTGACCCTGATGGGCGACGTGTTCACAGCGGCTACGTGAAGTTGGTAGACACCCCAAAATGCACTGCTGGACTCTCCTCCTGAGGCGACGGACGCATCTCTGACGTGGAATCTAGAGGCTCCGTGCGAAGAGAATGAGAGATGTAAAGATACCTCTATACCGCTGCGCAACACACAATACCGTGTAGCTCACCCATCACGGCGACACGAGGCTCCCGCCACAGCAGCAAGCCGCTGGAGAACAATAGCTTTCTCCGCTCCTGTCGCACCGAACTGGCAGCAGCATCTGCTGCTGTAGCGGTTGCCATGACGTTTACTTTGTGCAGCTCTACTAGCGAGAACAAAGCTCGACAGCGGCAGCGAAGCGGGAGAGTGAGCAGCGTCGGTATGGAAAGCGCACCAAAACCGGCAGCAGATGGCGACACAAGAGCGTACGTACAGCTCATGCATGTAGAACAGTCCGACTCTCCCCACAGCTGTCCATATCCCTGCTGGGAGCACTCGTTCCTGTGCGTTACCTAGTCTTAGTTCCGGCAATGCCGGTGGCGGAGGGAACAGCCGCAGCAGGACTGAACGGCTGCTGCGGCTCCAACAGCACCGTTGTACGACTCAAACGATAGCACTGCCAACTGGGGTGCAGCACCCAATTCGGGTTCGCGTTAGCAGCAGCAGCAGCAACAGAAGCCCGTATAGCGAGGGACTGCATCTACTTTTTTCAAGAGCGCGAAAATACGGGAGATTGAAGAATTATGTGCTGCTGCCTGCCTCTGCAGCAGCTTGTTGAGCTGCAGCCAAGTCCTCTGCTGCCCTAGCTGCGCCTGATGGTGCTGCTATTGCTGCGTCCGCGAGCACAGCGAAGCCGCTACCCCGTAAACGACCGCCAGGACGGGGAGGGTCGCGAGCTCAGTCGCCGCGGGGCAGATACACAGCTGCTATCATCGGTCCCCCCAAAGACAGCGGCCCTGTCTTGTATTTGTAAAACCAGAGCCAGTAGCGGGGGGAACGGGAAAGGGAGGAGAAAGTAGGAGTGAATCACGGAATTTCAGGGTTTTGTGGCTTTGCGAGAAAATATTCACAAGCAGTTATGGCTATGCAGGCAGCCACGGCGACGCACGGGGCAGCAGTGGCTCCCGACTGCGGGAGCAAGGCGCAGACGCCAAGGACAGCCACAACAGCAGGGGGTAGAGCACTATGGCGGACGACGCCCAGGAAATAGCTGCAAGGGCACCGCGGGAATTACCCGGATGAAATGGGCAGCTGCGGGAAGACGAGTGGTGCAGCCCGTAGGAGACCAGGAGAAAGAGCTGCCGTCGGAGAAAAAAAGCAGCAGCAGTGCTTAGAGGTAAGAGCGAAGAAAGAACGGGAGCAGTAACAGCAGCACACTCGCCAGCAACAGGTGGCTGAGCAGCAGCAGCAGCAGCAGGAGCAAAGCTTGTCCAGGAGGAGGCAACGCTGATGCCGCAAAAATGACCAGCAGGGCCTCGGTCTTGGAAAAGAAGAAGCGAGAAAGCAGGTTATCTCTGGCCGCGAAGAAGAGGGGAATGCAACGGCAAGCATCAGGGAAGCAGCATCAAAGTGGGCAGGCTTCTGTGCAGCAGCTGCGCAGAAGAGAGGCACTGAGGGAGTAGTCCGAGCACACACCAGTAAATGCAGCAGGAAAAAGACAGAACCAACAGCAGCAGCAACGACATCAGCCACCAGAGTGGCACCAAGAGCAGCAACCGCAGCAACGCCCACCGCAGCAGCAGGGCCACCTCAAATCAGCAAGCGGGTCACCTCAAAGCAGTAACACCAACGTCAGCAGCGACAGGGCCCCCCCAAAGCAGTAACAGCAACGTCAGTAACGACAGGGCCATCCCAAAGCAGTAACAGCAACGTCAGTAACAACCGGGAGGAGCAGGAACCACATCAGCAGCAAGGACAATACCACCAACAACAACGGTGGGATGAGCAGGAGTAGCAGGCAGATCGAGAAGCTCGTGCGACAGTTTGCGTTTGTACAGCGTGCAGCTTGTCGGAGTGTGGCTTTCTCGTTGAGATGGCCCGCCTTCTCCATATCCTTGCGGCAGCAGCGTGCAATAGCAGGAGGCACACACACATGGATGCACCCGACCAAGAAAAGGTGCTAGGTGAAATTGATCCCGGGCGGCAAGAAGACAATAAAGTAGTACCTCCCCGCTGCTGCGCCTCGGCAACGCAGGAATACGCGGTACTGCAGTACGCGCATGGGCCTACAGTGGCGCGAGACTAGCACCTAGCCCCATCGAGGCGGCGGACCGTCTTCCGCGCCGGTTTTACGGGCACTGGCTTGTTACTACGCATACTTTGTACAAAGTACAGGGAGAGCGAGGGCGCGGGCAGACACTTCCTGCTCCCTGTACGCCTCTGGCGACATACGTACAGCGCTCACGGGGGCGACTGGGCGCCTCCAACTGCAGCAGCACAGCCCCTACTAGGCCGCACTTAACACATGGGGAAACAGCACACCGGGGGGCATTTTCGGCCCGGGGACGCCTGGCCTCAGTAGAAGCGGCGCAATTGAGACGCGTAGCAGCGGGGGACAGGGCACAAGAGGAGTTACGCGGGAGACACGTCGTACTGGTGGCCACCGCGAGCTCAAGACCCCCTAGCATTGAAGGACAAGGCACACTGGGGAGAGGAGCTAGACATGTCATACTGGGAAATGGCTCCCACTGGTAGACGCTACATTGAGGGGCGGCCCGTGTCGATCGTCCCATCCTGCCAGGGCGTTTTGTGAGCAAAAGACAACAAAGCAAACCTTAGAGGCGTGTACATATATATATATATACATATATATATGTATTTGCATGGATTGCGAGGGGGCAGCCTCATAGCCGCCGACGCGTCAATGCAGCTCCAGGAGATCTTCGTTTACTGCCGGTGCACGTGATACCGCCCGGCCGGATCCTAAACTTTTTTGTTGGTGGTGACGCGGTTGCTGCTCCTTTTCATCCCGCTTCACCTCGTTGTGGACGTCGCTCACGTCCGGCTTGTCCTCCTGACCGTTGCNGTCAATGCAGCTCCAGGAGATCTTCGTTTACTGCCGGTGCACGTGATACCGCCCGGCCGGATCCTAAACTTTTTTGTTGGTGGTGACGCGGTTGCTGCTCCTTTTCATCCCGCTTCACCTCGTTGTGGACGTCGCTCACGTCCGGCTTGTCCTCCTGACCGTTGCTTACCGTGTTGTTTCGTTAGTTTTGCATCTACATGCAAATTCTGCCAGCTTTGAGGCTTTCACAGCGTGCGCCCGCCCGTACGCGTGTGTTTGGTGGGCCCCTATATACACATGAGTATGCATATACTATATGTGATACCCGTCCATATGTGGCCGCCGAAAATGACGCCGGCTTGGACGCTTGCGTTTTTTCCACAGCAGCTGCATATACATCAGTTTTCTATACAGGCATGTACGTATATATATAATATTTGCTCATCGCATACGTGTGCCTGCTTGCCTAAAAGGCCTATGAACACGCTTGTCTTCGCGGTCTGGCGAGGTAGGGGTGAACTCTCTGACCATACTCGAGCGGTATTACGCTTGAGGCGGCGACGTCTGCGTTCCTGTGGCTTCTGAATTCAGCAAGTGGTTCTTTATATTTGGGCGGAATAGAGAAGCAATGCTGAACTGCATGCGGGGTCTGTACGTGGTCTCTCGGTAGACAGCGCCAGGCATATGCGATGCATCGTGCCCTGCGCGGCCCGACTGGTGCCAGGCCTGCGTGTAGGATCACTCTGGGTACATCTATTTGTAGAACAAGTAGGAGTTATTGCCTCACGCGGTGCCATCTGTGGAACGCCTCTGACACTTACTAGCATAGATTAGTTTACATCTACACAAGTATCCCTACAAGCTAAGTATGCTGAGAGCTTATAGACAAAGGTGCCAAAAGCTCCTGCGCGGGGATCCAGAGCCCCATGCAGTCGAATGTGCGGACAGTCTGAACCTGCGCAGAAACTACGCCCCCCCAGTATCAGCATGAGCATCAATTCTGTATATAGATATGAAAATACATTTGCATACATACACATGCATATACAGGCCTCTCTGCCCGGGGCAACGACAGCATCGTGAAAGCTGTCGCACGGACAGCGGCGGCGCATTCACAACGCATGATCAGCAACAGGAGCCGGCGGGAAAGTAGCTTAAGGTGCAAGGAAGCGCAAAGTGCAGCAGCGTGCGCGGGTAGCGGAGGCGGCTACAGACCTCGCGGTAGCAGCAGGTTCTCCCGGCTGCGCCTGTGGAGGCCTGGAGTAGGAAACAGGAGGAGTGGCCAGCCGACACCAGCCCCGTGCAGGCTCCGGACGAAGCTATGTCAGCAACGCGGGGCAAAGCAGCACTTGCTAAGTAGGCAAGCACCAAGCACTCACCGCGGGGAACCAGCAGCAGCAAGTCCGCGGTACCTGAGCAGCCACGGTGTAGGTACGACTCATTGGCGACCAGAAAGTGACCTCACGCTGTAGCAGCCACAGGAGCTGCAGCCGTTGAAGCAAGCTTATAGTTTGCATCGGGTCTTTAGCCTGCAGCGTCCTTCGCCCAACTGAAACGTTATGTACCGCCAGGCGACGGCCGAGCTCTGTGTGGTGGACATAGTCCCATGGACGGTTTACTCAGCAGCAAGAGGACAGCAACAGACGGGAAAACTGCGTGTGTTTTTGATTGCACGCAGCCTCGGTCGCATGCGCGCCACGCGTCAACTGTGCTTGCACGCACCAAAACACTGTAGAGACCATTCCACTGCAGCCCCACTCAAGTCCGAGTGGCATCCAGTGTGTGCGACACCGGCCGCAAACCGAGACATCGACGAAGCATCCAGTTGAAGGAGGGCTGAGATTCGCATCATTCTCAGCAACGTGTCGAGGGACGCCCTGGCAGCGAACTGTCACTTACTAGTAGTCCAGAAGCTCAAGCGACTTGCAGGGGACGCCACGCGCACAAGCAGTCACGACAGCTGCTGCCTTGTACGGGCTGCCGTGTTCGGAGTGGTACGCGGAGCCTGCGGCAGCGAATGTACCTGTGCAAACCTCCAAAGCGGCAGCCCCTTTGTCTGCCCATATTTCATGTGACTGCTCTATCACGGTAAAATCGGGGAAGTAACAAGTATTTCAAGGCTCCAGGCGCGCTGAAGCCGGCCGTACAGCGCAATAGACGGGACACCAAGGGGAGCTAAGGAGAGCACTCGGGCATCTGCTGGCCCGGCCATTCTGACGGCAACATGTGCTGCGCTTTCTTTACGCCGATTCGCGACTATCGACGCCGCTGATAGAAGCATCGGAGAGCACTGCTTCTGATGCATGGCTGGATCTACTGTTAGCAGTGTGAATCCTCAGCAGCACCGCTACATCATATGAAATACGGAGCCACAACCGGTGCTGCTTCCGATGCGAAGCTTGTCGTAAGGCGCCTGCAGCCAGTGCAGCCCTGTGTCGCTACAACATCCACCAGCAGAAGCAGCGTGCCTAGCTGATTGAGGAGAGTTGTCCCCACAATGGCGTCCTCCGCAATGGAGCTGTATTTACTGGAATTATTCCTGCGTCCCCTCAGATCTTTTGAGCCGAACATGGCTTTGTGAGTTCTTTTACGCCTGTGACGGAAGGCTGCCGGAGCACGTAGTCTTCCTCAAGGAGGACCCCTCCTCGCGTCAAAGTCTGTGACAACCCGAGACCGCTTTTATTTGGTCTGCACCCTGCGCAAATGTCGCTGCGCATGATCAGCGGTGTTTCGCACACGCAACGCGAGTTACGCCGCCTGCTATCGAGCAGAGCATGTAGCCTTCTTGAAGGGCTGGGACACGCCTCTTTGATTCCTTCGCGTGATATAGTTCATGGCAGCTGCGGCTCAGCTCTACTTATCCCTTACTTGGGCGCTCTCGGCACAACTCGCTGCGCATCACCTGCATCTTTCTGCGCTTGCTCTTACACAGCTCTCAGGCTCGCTATCCTCCTTGTGGGAGAAACGCGCACTCACACCACTTCCTCCGGGACAGCCTAGGGCTCTGAGTTTTTTCCGCCGGCACACGGGCTCTCAGAGCTCCCAATATAACTTTCACATTGGCTCACACACAGCAGGGTATTCAATTTCGTTTTGACACGTTACCATCTTGAGCTCTTTGTTCGATTGCGCCCTTACAGTGTGAGGCACCATACGGTCACTTGCACGGTTCAGCCGCTGGAAGACCATTTTTGCACAGTAAGTTACGCAGTTCCCTTTTTTCACGCCATCGTCACCGAGCTGTTCGTTTAGTCGCGTCCCTACGGTGTCTGGCAGCATATGGTCCTTTGCGCGGTTTAGCCGCTGGAAGACCGTCTTTATATACACCCTTTTAATGCGGGTAAATGCACAGATCACCCAAAATCAGGGTAAACATGCTGCAGAGAACATATGAAAGCGGCACAACCACTCATCTGTGCATAGAAACCCTCCAGTTGGTACTTCCACGCGAGAACAATGCAGGCATGCTTTACGCGGCTTCCCCGGAACACCGTCATACCGTCGTGTCGCTCGTTCGCCGCAGCACACGGCCCCCTAAAGTGTGTGACGGCCTCAGCTGGGTGTAGCCAGCCTCGGATAAGGACATTCCAGCGAACGCGTTCGGAGAAACAATACACGCTTATACCGTAGGCGTGACTCTATGTGGCATCATCTATTTAGGCCTACTGGGTCACGCCAGTCCCGATGGCTAGGATGTCGCCGCAGCCGCCGCCACAGCCCACGCAGCAGCACAATTACCTGCTTGCTGAAAATGACTCTAAGATGAGATCGATGCGATCCACGCGGTCATCATCCCACTCTACGCCGGGATGGTGAGACCGTGCTACGGAGGAATAAAAACCGTCTGCGTCGCCCGCTTGCAAAACCGTGCCTCGCTTCCTGCTGCAACAAAAAGTAACACTGATGTGACTGCGCCACAAATCCGAAGAATCCTGGGCAAACACGACGGTGCGTGGGCGTGGCGGAAAGACAGCGCACGTGCATGTGTGCGACATTATTGGTGGTTCCTCCTATGATTTACGAGCCCCATGCGCTCTCTTGGAAGAAGCCGCCCAGAGCACCCTTTATACTGTGTCGCCGTGAGCGCAAGAAGGCTGAAGACGCACGCCTTTAACTCGTTTCTGCGCGTTGTCCTAGAAGTTTCTCCTCTCCACACACACACTGACATACACGACAATTCAGCGAGAAACGACGCAGCCTCGTCTAGTACACAAGAAAGAGCGTCCGCATCCTGTCCCTCTCCCCTCCCTGAACAGATGGCAGCGCTCACGCCAAGTGCAACAGACTATTTTCGGCCGGTGCAGCGAGGCAGGAACGCCCATGGCACTGCAATTCACATATTTCAATACACTCACGTCCACATCCATAACGGAGCACATGCTATACGCTTACACTCGCATATATCCGCAGGTAAATAAGCGCTATTGTCTTGTTCACGATTGTGTACATTGGTCCTACACGTGAATGAGTTGTCTGCCGCAGTCACAGCGGCCAGCACGACACCAGGCGGGGCACGCGTCCTTCTGTGCGCTTCTTCACAACCCGCAAAAAAATTCTCAAGCTCACTAAACCTAGTGGGCCCTCCTGCCGGAAAGTGCTTCTTCGTTGCTTCAACCTCTTCCGGTGGCCACGGCATACGCGCCATCCTCTCCCTGACCTCATTCGACAATGAGTTGGCGCGCTGTCACAACGCATAACCTCATGAACCTCCCACCCTCCAGCCTGATCTACCGCGCGTTAAAACCCGGGAAAACGACATCCCCCCACAAACAAGGGAGACGCGAAGCGGCCGCCGTTTACGACGCGTCCTCGTT
>SJYA01013342.1:0-10998 GCA_006410615.1 Neotragus moschatus
CAAGACACAGAAAGCACAAACCATAAAAAAATAAAATAATAAATGTAGACTTCATAAAAATTTAAAACTTCTGCTTATCGAAAAGTCACCATCAAGAAAATGAATAAGCATTCATAGATTGGAGAAACTAAATTGAGGACAAATTTTTAAAAACAATTTTTATCAGAATATATAAAGAATCCCTAAATCCCAGTAATAATAGTTTGTGCTTCAATCTGTCCTCCTTCTGAAATTAATTTTTGAGCATCATGAAAGACACATTTGAAGTTAGCTCTTTTTAATATAGATATCCAGTTGTTCCAATACATTTGTTGAAATGACTTTCTTTTCCCCAATGAATTACTTTGACACCTTTATAAAAATCAATTGACCATATAATTGTGTGTCTATTTCTGGACTCTCTAGTCAATTAATCTATTTGTCTACCTTAAGCCAACACCACAATGTCTTGATTACTGTAATTTTTATAATAAGTTTTGAAATAAGGTATTGTGAATCCTCCAGCTTTGTTTTTGTATTTCAAGACTATTTTAGCTATTCTGCATCCTTTTCAATCTCATATAAATTTTACAAACAGTTTTGTCAATTTCTAGAGAAAGACTGTGCTGTGTCTGACTTCCACGTTTTTGTGTAGTGGTTTGGAAAGTGCTTCCAGACCAAAGTCTGAGCGACTGTGGGACTCACCTCATGGATTTTCTCTCTCTCATGGATTACAGGTGTCCTTAAGACATGATAGTATAGTCAATTTAAGGAAATGATGAAAATTCAATATGTTAGAATAATTAAACATAAAATATAATTGTATATCCAGCTATTAGATAATACAGAACTTCCTATGGGCTACAAAAGTACTAATCTGAGATTCTAATGATCATTTTATTTTTCACCTAGTTTTGATAGTCAAATAAAGAATCTACTCAAATGTCAGTGTTAAAACATTAACTCTTTTCTTCCCTGCCCTAACTCCTATGCAGTGCTTGCTTGCATGCTGAGTTGCTTCAGTTGTGCTCGACTCTTTGTGACCCTATGGACTTTAGCCCACCAGACTTCTCTGTCCACGGGATTCTCCACGCCAGAATACTGGAGTGGGCTGCCATGTCCTTTTCCAGGGGATCTTCCAGACTGAGAGTCCTAACCTGCCTCTCTTATGTCTGCTGCATTGGCAGGGAGTTCTTTACCACTAGTGCCAATTGGGAAGCCTTATAGAGTATTAAAAATTTTGAAAATTTCGTTTAGATAACTTGCTTATACAAATTTGTATTCTTTTGCATCCACAAGTTTCTGTGAGGCAATGAAAATGGGAGAAAGAGGAAGAATGGGTTGAGCAGACAATTTGAAAGTAAAATGAATAGCATATGTGACCAGTTTAATACTGAAAGAAGCAATGAGAAAGAGAGAGAAAAGAGTGCATTCAAATTTTAATTAATTAATTCATTTATTAACAAACACTGATTAAATTCTTAGTATGTCTCATTTAGCATGCCCAAGTGCTGGTAATGAAAGATGACTAAGACAAGATTTCTTTCTCTAGGAAGGTCAGGCTATTAGATGAGGTAAAAACACATCCAATGAACTACAGCACAATGTAATACATTATGTTTTAATATTCTACTACTAATATATTTAATGTACTGAGGGAAGACAGATGAATGAAAAACTAATTATACTAGGGAAGGCTTCTGTGAAGACTGCAGAGAAGAGGCAATGTTTAGCCTTAATATTAAAAAAGTGATCATTCCAGGGAAAGATGTGTGGCAAAGAGGATTAAGGCAGAGGAATGGAGTAAACAAAGGTAAGAGCTGTGGAATGCAAGTCATGATTGGAAAAACAGGAAACAGTTTGGTGTGAGTTAATTTAAAAAACATGTTAATAGTGGGAGCTGAGCCTGAAAAGCTAAATTGTGACTGGGTTGCAATGATTTTGTAAGTAAGGTTTTTTGAATTCTTATAGGCTAATGAGAATCAGATATTTTTAAGACAGGAGTGATAGGAATGATTCATATTTCTGTTAGGTAGCTCAAGGTGGGGTAGATTGGAGAGGATTATTCAATAGCATAAGGTTAGATGATATGAACAAAACTTTGTGCTCACCAGGACTCAGTTCAGACAAAACGTGGTCCACTGGAGAAGGGAATGGCAAACCACTTGAATATTCCTGCCTTGAGAACCCCATGAACAGTATGAAAAGGCAAAAATAGGGCACTGAAAGATGAACTTCCCAGGTCAGTAGGTGCCCAATATGCTACTAGAGATCGGTGGAGAAATAACTCTAGAAAGAATGAAAAGACAGATCCAAAGCAAAAACAATGCCCAATTGTGACGGAAGTAAGGTCCGACGGTGTAAAGAAAAATACTGCATTCCAGGAACCTGGAATGCTAGGTCCATGTATCAAGGTAAATGGAAAATGGTCAAAAATAGATGGCAAGAGTGAGCATCAACATTTTAGGAATCAGTGAGCTAAAAATGGACTGGAATGGGCAAATTTAATTCAGATGCCCATTATATCTACTACTGTGGGCAAGAGTCCTTTAGGAAAAAATAGAGTAGCCCTTATAGTCAACAAAAGAGTCTGAAATGCAGTGCTGCTAAGTCGCTTCAGTCACGTCCGACTCTGTGCGACCCCATAGACGGCAGCCAACCAGGCTCCTCTGTCCCTGGGATTCTCCAGGCAAGAATACTAGAGTGGGTTGCCATTTCCTTCTCCAATGCATGCATGCATGCTAAGTCGCTTCAGTCGTGTCCGACTCTGTGCGACCCCATGGACAGCAGCCCACCAGGCTCCTCTGTCCACAGGATTCTGTAGGCAAGAGTACTGGAGTGGGTTGCCATTTCCTCCTCCATTTCCTGAAATGCAGTAGTTGGATACAGTCTCCAAAAAACAGGATGATCTCTGCAAGCCATTCAACGTTATAGTAATCCAATCTATGCCACAACTACTAAGGCTGAAGAAGCTAAAGGTGAGTGGTTTTATGATGACTGACAAGACCTTCTAGAACTAACACCAAAAAAAGATGTCTTTTTCATTATAGAGGACTGGAATGCAAAAGTAGGAAGTCAAGAGATACCTAGAGTAACAGGCAAATTTGGCTTTGGAGTACAAAATGAAGCAGGACAAAGGCTAACAGAGTTTTGCCAAGAGAACACATTGGTCATAGCAAACACCCTCTTCCAACAACACAGGAGATAGTACTACATATGGACATCACCAGATGGTCCATACCAAAATCAGATTGATTATAGTCTTTGAAGCCAAAGATGGAGAAGCTCTATACAGTCAGAAAAAACAAGAGTAGGAGCTGATTGTGGCTCAGATCATGGACTCCTTATTGCCAAATATAGACTTAAATTGAAGAAAGTGGGGAAAACCACTAGACTATTCAGGTATGACCTAAGTCAAATCTCTTAAAATTATACAGTGGAGGTGATAAATAGATCCAAAGGATTAGATCTGGTAGACAGAGGACCTGAAGAAATATGGACAGAGGTTTGTGACATTGTACAGGAGGTGGTGATCAAAACCATCGCCAAGGGAAAAAAAATGCAAAACGACAAAATGGTTGCCTGAGGAGGCATTGCAAATAGCTGAGAAAAGAAGAGAAGTGAAAAGGAAAGGAGATAAGGAAAGATATATCCAACTGAATGCACAGTGCCAAAGAATAGCAAGGAGAGATAAGAAAGACTTCCTAATGATCATTGCAAAGAAATAGAGGAAAACAATAAAATGGGAAAGACTAGATATCTCTTCAAGAAAATTAGAGATATCAAGGGAACATTTCATGCAAAGATGGGCACAATAAAGGACATAAATGGTATGGACCTAAGAGAAGCAGAAGAGATTAAGAAGAGGTGGCAGAAAGATACACAGAAGAACTATACTGAAAAGATCTATTGACCCAGATAACCAAGATGGTGTGATCACTCACCTAGAGTCAGACATCCTGAAGTGAGAAGTCAATTGGGCCTTAGGAAGCAACACTATGAACAAAGCTAGTGGAGGTGATGGAATTCCAGTTGAGCTATTTCAAATCCTAAAAGATGATGCTGTGAAAGTGCTGCACTCAATATGCTAGCAAATTTGAAAAACTCAGCAGAGGCCACAGGACTGGAAAAGTTTAGTTTTCGTTCTAATCCCAAAGAAAGGCAATGCCAAAGAGTATTCAATCTATTGCACAATTGCAGTCATTTCACATGATAGCAAGATAATGCCCAAAATTCTCCAATTAGGCTTCAACAGTACGTGAACTGAGAACTTTCAAAAGTTCAAGCTGGATCAGAGATCCAGAGATCTGATCCAGGGATCAAATTGTGACTATCTGTTGGATCATCAAAAAAGCAAGAGAATCCCAGAAAAAGATCTACTTCTGCTTTATTGACTATATCAAAGCCTTTGATGGTACTGAACACAACAAACTGTGGAAAACTTCAAGAGACGGAATACCAGACTGTCTTACCTGCCTCCTGAGAAATCTGTATGCAGGTCAAGAAACAGCGATTAGAACCGGACATGGAACAATTGACTGGCTCCAAATTGGGGAAGGAGTGTGCCAAGGTTGTATATTGTCACCCTGCTTATTTAACTAATATAAAGAGGACATATGAGAAGTGTCAGCTGGATGAAGCACAAGCTGGAATCAAGATTTTGGGGGGAAATATAAACAGCTTCAGAAATACAGAAGACACCACACTTATGACAGAAAGTGAAGAGGAACTAAAGAGCCTCTTGATGAAAGTGACCCTTATGGCAGAAAGTGAAGAGGAACTAAAAAGCCTCTTGATGAAAGTGACCCTTATGAAAGAAAGTGAAGAGGAACTAAAAAGTCTCTTGATGAAAGTGAAAAAGGAGAGTGAAAAAGTTGGCTTAAAGCTCAATATTCAGAAAACGAAGATCATGACATCTGGTCCCATCACTTCATGGGAAATAGATGGGGAAACAGTGGAAACAGTGGCTGACTTTATCTTTTTAGGCTCCAAAATCACTGCAGATGGTGACTGCAGCCATGAAATTAAAAGACGCTTATTCCTTGGAAGAAAAGTTATGACCAACCTAGACAACATATTAAAAAGCAGAGACATTACTTTGCCAACAAAGGTCCGTCTAGTCAAGGCTATGGTTTTTCGAGTAGTCATGTATGGATGCGAGAGTTGGACTGTGAAGAGAGCTGAACGCCAAAGAATTGATGCTTTTGAACTGTGGTGTTGGAGAAGACTCTTGAGAGTCCCTTGAACTGCTAGGAGATCCAACTAGTCCATTCTAAACGAGATCAGCCCTGGGATTTCTTTGGAAGGAATGATGCTAAGGCTGAAACTCCAGTACTTTGGCCATCTCATGCAAAGAGTTGAGTCATTGGAAAAGACTCTGATGCTGGGAGGTGTTGGGGGCAGAAGGAGAAGGGGATGACAGAGGATGAGATGTCTGGATGACATCACTGACTTGATGGACGTGAGTTTGAGTGAACTCCAGGAGTTGGTGATGGACAGGGAGGCCTGGCGTGCTGCGATTCATGGGGTCACAAAGAGTCGGACACGACTGAGTGACTGAACTGAACTGATGAAAGGGAAAGAGGAGAGTGAAAACGTTGGCTTAAAATTCAACATTCAGAAAACTAAGATCTTGGCATCCAGAATCATCACTTCATGGCAAATAGATGGGGAAATGATGGAAACAGTGACAGACATTGTATGTTTGGGCTCCAAAATCACTGCAGATGGTGACTGCAGCCATGAAATTAAAAGATGTTGGAAGAAAGCATCTTGGAAGAAGATTCCAAGCTTCTCCTTGGAAGAAAAGCTATCACCAACCTAGACAGCATATTAAAAAACAGAGACATTACTTTGCCAACAAATGTCCTTCTAGTCAAAGCTATGGTTTTTCCAGTAGTCATGAATGGATGTGAGTTGGACTTTCAAGAAAGCTGAGTGCCAAAGCATTGATGCTTTTGAACTGTGGTGTTGGAGAAGACTCTTGAGAGTCCTTTGGACTGCAAGGAGATCCAAGCAGTCCATTCTAAAGGAAATCAGTCCTGAATATTCATTGAAAGGACTGATGTTGAAACAGTGGAAACAGTGGCTGACTTTA
This sequence comes from Neotragus moschatus, assembly GCA_006410615.1. Taxonomy (NCBI): domain Eukaryota; kingdom Metazoa; phylum Chordata; class Mammalia; order Artiodactyla; family Bovidae; genus Neotragus; species Neotragus moschatus. The sequence continues at coordinate 6,077 of SJYA01013342.1, forward strand.
TTTTTCTGGTCTCCAACATCACTGTAGATGGTGATTGCAGCCATGAAATTAAAAGATGCTTACTCCTTGGATGGAAAGTTATGACCAACCTAGACAGCATATTAGAAAGCAGAGATATTACTTTGCCAACAAAGGTCCATCTAGTCAAAGCTATGGTTTTTCCAGTGGTCATGTATGGATGTGAGAGTTGGAGTATAAAGAAAGCTGAGCACAGAAGAATTGATGCTTTTGAACTGTAGTACTGGAGAAGATTCTTGAGAGTCCCTTGGACTGCAAGAAGATCCAACCAGTCCATCTTAAAGGAGATCCGTCCTGGATGTTCATTAGAAGAACTGATGTTGAAGCTGAAACTCCAATACTTTGGCTGCCTGATGCGAAGAGCTGACTCATTTGATAAGACCCTGATGCTGGGAAAGATTGAGAGCAGGAGGAGAAGATGAGATGGTTGGATGGCATCACCGACTCTATGGACATGAGTTTGGATAAACTCTGGGAGTTGGTGATGGATGGGGAGGCCTGGTGTGCTGCAGTTCATGGGATTGCAAAGAGCTGGATATAACTGAGTGACTGAAAAGAACTGAAAATAGATCCTATGTTATAGAGGTTAATTGTTATGTTCAAATCTGACTTAATGATTGAGGTCATGCCATCCTGCAATAAAAGTATTAACAGGCTTTTACCCACTTTGAAATGTGGATTGTACAGATGCTTTCAGGCATAACTGTGATCATGTTGGGATCTTATTCTGAATTGGTAATGTGATGCAATTATTTTATGTCAGCAGCATTTAATCTGAGGGTTATTTCTATGTTTGATATTTAGATGAGACAGATAAATGCCTCTTGTCCAGAATAATATATTAACACAGATTTCACATAACAGAGCCTTCTGTGATGCCAAATTCTGCTCTTAGTTATTTTCCACAAGAGACCAAAATTATGCTGTTTCCATCAGTGAAATTATTTTACGTTTTTGGTAAAAGTTAGTTTGCTTTATTCAATGTAGTGGAAAAATCAACTTTAGTGATATGTTGTAAAAATACCAAACACTGTCTAGTGTTTTCACAAGAGAAATTATCAAATAAAACAGTGAAGTCAGTGAAGTTTATTTGGGGCAATGAGGTTTAGAAAATATCTATACATCTTTTTCAGTAAACATAATGTCATCATGATAATCACATGGTTTATCAAGGAGAGATTTTTATGATGTTGTGAAAAGAGACTGGATGAAGACAGAAAAACATGAGAGCCAGTCCTAAGCCCATTGTTAGTGTGATCTTGAGTAAACCACCTCATATCTTCTTAACTAATTTTGTCTGTGCTGGGACTTCATTGCTGTGCGTTGGCTTTCTCTAGCTGCAATGAGTAGGGGCTACTCTCTAGTTGTGGTGCGTGGGCTTCTCATTGTGGTGGCTTTCTTTGTTGCAGAGCATGGGCTCTAGGGTGTGTGGGCTTCAGTAGTTGTGGTGCATGGGGTTAGTTGTCCTGAGGCCTGTGAAATCCTCCCCAAGCAGGGATCAAACCCATGTGCCCTGCCTTGGCAGTTGGATTCTCAACCACTGGACCACCAGAGAAGTCCTCATCTCATATCTTTATTTTCAGTTCTATTATGTGTACCTTGGGGTTAGTAAAATCTACTTTATAATCTTGTTGTGAGGATTAAATAAGCTAATGCATGAAATAATTCTAATATAAGTCTAGAAATATTCTGCATGCATGCTCAGTCATGACTGTCTCTTTGCAACCCCATGGACTATGTAACCCACTGGGCTCCTCTGTCCATGGAATTTTTCAAGCAAGAATACTGGAGTGGGTTGATGTTTCCTACTCCAGCAGATCTTCCTGATCCAGGGATTGAAACCATATCTCTTGCATCTCTTGCATTGGCAGGTAAATTCTTTATCACTGTGCTACCTGGGAAACCCTAAGAAACATTTGGTACTCAATAAATATTCATCTCTATTTCTAAATTAAAAAAAAAATTACCTCCTAGTTGCCAAGTATATTGTGTGTGTATGTGTGTGTGTGTGGTGTTAGTCACTCAGTCGTGTCTGACTCTTTGCAACCCCATGGAATGTAGCCCACCAGACTCCTCTGTCCATGAAATTCTCCAGGCAAGAATACTGGAATGGATTTCCATTCCCTTCTCCAGGGGATCTTTTTGACCCAGGGATCGAACCCAGCTCTTGCATTGCAGGCAGATTGTTTACTGTCTGAGGCACCAGGGAAGCTCCTTCAAAGTATATTAGGTAAGGGTAATTCTAAGAAGATATGTTAACAATAGGAGAAGAATTTTGGGTAATTGTGTAGCAAGATAAGCTCTGCAATTTTGCTGATGGAAGTAGTTTGCTTAAGACTAAGGAGAATCTCTTAACCAAAGTTTATTGTGGGAAACTTTTGACCAATTTATTACAAGAATTTCTTATTTTAAGGAAATCCATTATATAAAATACTGAATTTAACATAGAGACCAGATGATAGACAGCATCAGCATCATAAACCTCAATGCCTTTATATGGGACATGAAATTTGTAATTCTCTTTAGCTGTCAACATCCTTTGTTGTCTTGATGGCCAGCTTCCCTCCTTTACATTACCTGATTGACTTCTATATTATTTGTTTGCTGTCCATGATTTCAAACATTGAAATAAAGACTTGTTATTAGGCAAGACAGTTTCCTTTTCCTAAATTGTGAGTTGGATGTGGAGACTGATGACTAGAGAGGTTGCAACAGTAATGCAAACTCAGAGGCATGTGTTTACCCACTGTTTTCAAAAGTCAAAGAAATAGCAACAACAAAAAATAATACCTGATTGTAACAAACAAATAGCACTATTTCCAGCAAATTTTATAATATATCTATAAGCTTATAAATCAGAAATCTTAGTAATCTTAAAAACCAAAAATTCCCATTCCTAGCACTCTGAAGACTGATAGAATTCTGTTGAAATTTTACTTTTAGCTTTGGAGATTGTGCCTGTCTCAATGGCAGGGCTAGCTTTTCTTAAAAATATTTTATTTCCCTTCAATGTGTGCTCCAAATGCTTTGATTTCTTATTGCAATTGCTGTTACCCAGCTGCTTTTGAACTGTAATGTTGGAAAAGACTCTTGAGAATACCTTGGACAGTAAGGAGATCAAACTAGTCCATCCTAAAGGAAATCAGTCCTGAATATTCATTGGAAGGACTGATGGTGAAGCTGAAATACTAATACTTTGGCCACCTGATGCAAAGAACTGACTCCTTCGAAAAGACCCTATGCTAGGCAAGACTGAAGGAAAGAGAAGAGTATGACAGAGGATGAGATGGTTGGATGGCATCACTGACTCGATGGACATGAGTTTGAGCAAGCTCCGGGAACTAATGACAGACAGGGAAGCCAGGTGTGTTGCAGTTCATGGAGTCACAAAGAGTTGGACACGTTTGAGCAACTGAACTGAACTGAACAAAAAGTAAACCTTATCATAATATATGCCTAAGCATGAACCTAAAATTCAGGTTTTATTTGTTTTGCAAAATTGGCTTATGTTACCTTACATTCTGATNCTAATGACAGACAGGGAAGCCAGGTGTGTTGCAGTTCATGGAGTCACAAAGAGTTGGACACGTTTGAGCAACTGAACTGAACTGAACAAAAAGTAAACCTTATCATAATATATGCCTAAGCATGAACCTAAAATTCAGGTTTTATTTGTTTTGCAAAATTGGCTTATGTTACCTTACATTCTGATCATTGGATCATTATAGTTAATATTTACCCAAGGTTAAACATAATCGGATGATGTTCCAATAAAATACTGCTTCCTCATAGTTCAGTTGATAAAGAATCTGTCTGTGATGCAGGAGATCCCCGGTTCGATTCCTGGGTCGGGAAGATCCGCTGGAGAAGGGATAGGCTACCCATTCCACAGTATTCTTGGGATTCCCTTGTAGCTCAGCTGGTAAAGAATCTGCCTGCAATGTGGGAGATCTAGGCTCAATCCCTGGGTTGGGAAGATCCCCTGGAGAAGGGAAAGACTACTTACTCCAGTATTCTGGCCTAGAGAATTTCATGGACTAAGTCCATGGAGTTGCAAAGAGTCAGACACGACTGAGCAACTTTCATTTCATCTTCATTTCACTTCCAATAAAATACTATTAGGGATTACATTTAGTTTCCTAGTGCTCACTGGCATTTAGTTTCATGCTGATTTTACTATAAGTGGTGTTTTTTGGGGTATTTTTTAAAAATCTTCTTTTGCCTTCAAATAAGTAAGGGGAATCTAGATGCTTCAGTAATCTAAAGGGGATTAGATTCCACTAACTTAAAAACAACTTTAAGATTTGGGATCAAATAGGTAGGATAAAGTTTAAAAGCAGTGATATATATCTAAACATCAGAATTATGAAAACAGCAGGTACCAGAGCAATTCTAAAGATTTGTATATGTTGACACACTTAGGGTCCTGGGAGAAAATGTGACTGTCAGCAGTCTCATTTTGTTACTTTTGTAAAAGATCTGCAGATTTTTTTTCTGTGTGACTCAAGAATCACACTATAAATTTTTCTTAGCTCCAAACATCACCCTGGCATCATGCAACCTACTCTGACTATATGATTTCCTTTATCCTTCTTTTATGTAATTTTTCCCGAGATATTTCAGCTTTCTTATCTTATTCAGTTCAGTTCATTTACTCAATCTTGTCTGACTCTTTGTGACCCCATGGACTGCAGCACTCCAGGCCTCCCTGTCCATCACCAATTCCCAGAGTTTACCCAATCTCATGTCCACCAAGTCGGTGATGCCATTTAGCTTTTGATATGACGGTGATGCCGTCTTATCCTCTGTTGTCTCCCTCTCCTCCTGCCTTCAATATTCCCAGCATCAGGGTCTTTTCAGATGAGTCAGTTCTTCACATCAGGTGGCCAAAGTACTGGAGTTTC
>SJYA01013344.1:0-11104 GCA_006410615.1 Neotragus moschatus
GGAGTTGGTGATGGACAGGGAGGCCTGGCGTGCTGCAATTCATGGGGTCACAAAGAGTCGGACATGAATGAACGACTGAACTGAACTGAACTGAACCTATCATTTTGTCTCTCACTTAATACTTTCTGTGATAAGACATCAAGAACCAGGGCTTCATTAGGTCTTGAACTCATATCTGTGGTCTCAGTTAGTTGGAAGACTGTGGGTTTTGGCTGAGTTTGATTCCCAGCCACTTGGGTTTGAGTCCCAAACTGGGTTTTGGCCTGATTAGATTCTGACACATGGGTTTAAGTCTCAATCTGGGGTAGACAGTTTCAGCGTGGTGGGCAAGTGCAATGCTTGTGATCTTAACTCCTCCAGGAGTCACCCCAGAGTCATTTCAGCCCTCTTACATGTCTCAGTAACTCTCTTTGGCAGTCTAAGACCACCACAGGTGCTCAGATCACTAAATGGACAATTCTAATCTGAGCTCCCAGATGGGTAGGTGTTTTAATTAATGAGTGAATTTCCCTATGGGACCACTGCACAGTATGAGGACTCAGCCTTCCCCACTCCTATAAGTTTCTCAGTCATCTTGCCTCTTCTTTGGAATAAAGCTCTCATGTGATATCTTCAATTTTATCCTGACAAATTCTATAAGGGCAGCCAAACTGATGAAAAGCAACAGATCAGCCTCTTACCTAACTACTCAGCACAGATCACTCAGTCTTCTACAACTGTTAAACCTCAATATCTTTCATCTGAGCCTCACTCTATGTCTAAACACTGAGTGGGAATGCCCCATTATATTTCAACTGCCCCCCCATATCTTTCAACTGGGAAGGGGTAGGTAACTTGGTCCACCATCAAATAAACCTCTGGACTCTCTGAGGTTGTATAGGCCACTGCTGGTACTAAATCTGCTGTTCCTCATACCATTCAGGTGAAGGAGGGAAATCCACACTGGGTCACTTCATAGTCACCATAACTATTGACTAAAAAAGGATGCACAACATTAGAGTTGCGAGTTAATTTTCACTTGGTGCAAAATTAGGACTGCAGCTGGGAGATGGCACTTCAGATAACTCAGAGAAATTGCTTCAGAGAGGTAGTGAGAGAATATCAATATATAAGATTTTGGTAAAGGAGGGAGCTCAATGCAATCAAGCACTTATCTTACAAAAAGTTTTCTGCTAGTCACCAGGAATTGATGTCTCCATGAAGGAATTTAGGACATGATACTATTTAATGCGTTTCTAGACATGAGGAGATGCAAGGATTGAGATCACAAAATCAATTCCTGAAAATACCTGTCTAAAGATCTTTCTTCTAGTTTCCATGGAGCAAAAAATGCCTCATTTTCCAGCCTGAACTCCCTTCATGGTGTGTTGAAGGTCAACAGCTGCAGCAGCACATGATCAGTCTCCGCAACTTTGTAAAAGTTTGGGTATATGAGTACTACTGCTTATTTTCCTTCTAGAGCCACTTTAAATAACAAAGAGAAAAGCAGTGTCTTGTTTCTTAATTTATTGGATGCTAAAGAAATATATTTGGAAATAATGCATAATCTTCCACATTTTGAACTACTTTTGGCAAACACAGTAGAGGATCATTTGGCTCATCATCCATTGGTGGCTCTTATTTTTTCATTTTGGAAAAAATGAAAATTTAATTGATCTTGAGTTGAAGAAACTAAAGCCTCTACTTAAAAATGAATATATTCAACCATGCCTAGCAATATTTAAAGGGCAAGTAACCAAATAATTTGGAATTCATCATGGAAAGATTCTATATGATATGCTTGCCTTTGCCAAAGGAAGTGTTAATTCTCATCTTACCACACTTGAATCTCAACATTTTCCTGCCAATGACAAAAAACCATGGCTAGCTGATTTTTTTTTTTTTTTTTTTTTTTTTTCCCCTTGGTGTCCACCATATAGAGCTTTATTGCCAGAGTTACAGAAAGCATCAAAGCATCTTTATGGTCAGCTTAAGTTTGGTACATTAGATTGTACAGTTCAGGAAAGACAGTGTGACATGTGTAACATTCAGGCTTATCCAACAGCAGTGGTATTAAACAAATCCAAAATTCATGAATATAAAGGACATCACTCTGCTGAACAGATCTTGGAGATTATCGAGGACCTTCCAAATTCTTCAGTGATTTCCTTGACATTCACCACTTTCAATGAACTAGTTAAACAGAAAATGCAAAGTCTGGATGATTAATTTCTAGTCTTCATGATGTTATCCATGTGAAATCTTAATGCTAGAATGGCCTAGACATTAACTGAACTGATCAATGTCGGCAATATAGACTGCCAACATTATCATTCCTTTTTTGCCCAAGAAAATGTTCACAGACAAGCTGAAATAAATTTTTTCTCAAAAATCAAATAAAGCTAATCAGTACCATAGTTACAGTAGTTGGAATAGAGACATTTATTCCCTAGGACTCTGGGGTGTAGGATTTTAACCTAAATATCAACAGATCTAACATCTCAGACTTTCAGTGCAAAAGTTTTACAAAGGGAAAAACCACTGGGTGGTTGATTTCTATGCTCCTTGGTGTGGATCTTGCGAAAACTTTGCTCCGGGGTTAGAGTTCTTGGCTAGGGTGATTAAAGAAAAAGTGAAAGCTGGAAAAGCAGACAGGCTCAAACCTGCCAGAAAGCTGGTATCAGAGGTTACCCGACTGTTAAACTGTATCCCTATGAAAAGGTAAAGAGAAATACTTAGGGAGAGCAAATAGATTCCAGAAATGCAAAAGAGATTAATATATGAAAATCTGAAAAGCCACCAAAATCATGGAAAGAGAAATATTGATGAAATTTAATGATGTTGAAAATAAAGAAAAGTTGAAAAGAAATTGACAGGTAACATCAGAAGACACATTTTCAGAATGTTACTATATACGTGATGGGAATAAATGAACATTATCTTGGACTTCAAACTGCACTGCCTGAATTTTGTACAACATTGATACAAATGAAGGGTTTGCAGCTGTTTTCTATAAAGGACCTGATTATGAATATTTTAGGCTTTGTAGATGATATATGGTTCTTTGTCACATATTCTGTTTTTGTTTTGTTTGCAAACCTTTAAAATTGTAAAAATCATTCTCAGATCCAGGTTGTACACAAATAGATCATGAGCCACATTCTGCTCATGAGCCACAGATTGCTGGCCCCCAGAAAAATATTTAGGATGACTGTGTCAAACATGATACTGCTCTATGGTAAGTTATACAAAGTACAGTTTATTGTTTAAAATTTTCATTTATTTAAAATTTTGTGGCTGACTTGAAAAGAGAATTTGGTTTTCAGTCACCTGTTCACCTAAAAATTCTCTAAAATTGATTCTTTGACCGTGTATTTCATTTAAAAACAGATTCAAATGTGGGAAAATAAACAAGTCCCATATATTCATGCTAAAAAATGTGAATCAGCTATATGTAAACATATATCCTTTTTCTCTTGAGCCTCCCTCCAACTATCCCATCTCACCCCTCTAAGTCATCACTGAGCACTGAGCTGAGCTACCTGTTCTATACAGCATCTTCCCACTAGCTATCTGTTTTATATATGGTAGTGTATATATGTCACTGCCACTCTTTCACTTCATCCCACCCTCCTCTTCCCTCCCTATGTCCACGACCCCATTTTCTATATCTGTATCATAGCAAATAGGTTCATCAATACCATTTTTCTATATCCTATTAAATATGCATTAATATAGGATATTTTCCTTTCTCTTTTTTTACTTAACTTTATCACAGACTCTATGTTCATCTACATCACTACAAATGATACAATTTTGTTCTTTTTTATGGCCAAGTAATATTCTTTATACATATGTACCACAACTTTATTATCCATTCATCTGTAGATGGACATTTGAGTTGCTTCCATGTCCTGGCTATTGTAAATAGTACTGCAGTAAACATTGGAGTTGTACTCCTTTTGAATTATGGTTTTCTCAGAGTATGTGCCCAGGAGTGGGATTTCTGGGTGGAATGCTAGTTTTAATTATAGATTTTTATGGAAACTCCATACTGTTCTCCATAGTGGGTATGTCAATTTACATGCCTACCAACAGTGTCAGAAGGTTCCCTCACCTCCACACTCTCTCCAGTAGTTAGTTTGTAGATTTTTGATAGTGGTAATTCCAACTTGTGTGAGGTGAGACCTCACTGTACTTTTGACTTGCATTATCCTAATAATTATAGATGTTGAGCATCTTTTCATGTGTTTCTTGGCCATCTATATATTTTCTTTGGAGAAATGTCTTATTTATTTATTTATTGGTTGGACTGGGTATCCATTATGGTCTATGGGCTTCTCATTGCAGTGACTTCTCTTGATCCAGAGCATGGACTTTAAGAAAATGAGCTTCAGTAGTTGCAACTCACAGGCTCAATTGTTGTGGTTTCTGGGCCCTAGAGTGCAGGCTCAGTAGTTGTGGTACACTGGCTTTACTTGTTTCTCAGCTTGTGGAATCTTCCTGGGCCAGCAATTGAGCCCATGTCCTCTGTATTAGCCTGGGGAGGTCCGAGAAATGTCTATTTAGGTATTTCACCTATGTTTTGATTGGAGTGTTTGCTGTTTTCATGTTGAGCTGCTTGAATGTTTTAGAAATTAATCCTTTGTCAGTTGTTTCATTTGCAATTATTTTATCCCATTCTGTTGTTTGTCTTTTTGTCGGGTTGAGGGTTGCCTTTGCTGTGCAAAAGTTTTATGTTTAGCTAGGTCCCATTTGTTTATTTTTGTTTTTGTTTTCATTACTCCAAGAGGTGGGTCAAAGAGGACTTTGCTGCAATCCATGTCCAACAGTGTTCTGCCTATGTTTTCCCCTTAAGAGTTTTACAGTGTCTGTTCTTACATTTAGGTCTTTAATCCATTTTGGGTTTCTTTTTGTGAATGATATTAGGAAGTATTCTAATTTCATTATTTTACATGTAGCTGTACAGTTTTCCCAGCACCATTACTGAAGAGGCTGCCTTTTTTCCACTCCATGTTCTTGCCTTCTTTGTGATGATAGGGATAGCTTATGGAGAACAGTGCCAATGTTCATGGTCTCTGAAGGAGAACATTTCATTCTGGGACCCAAAAGACACTGTTTCAGTCACTCAGAGCTTTGTGTAGCAAAGTTTTATTAGTGTGAAAAGTATAGAGAAAGTCTCCAGCAAAAGGCACTGGAAGGGGGTGAGAGAGTACCTGCCTCACTAGTTTAAGCAGGGCATTGTATCCTTTTCAACTGACTGTTGAGGATAGATAAGAACAGTTCAAGGAGGCGGTCCTAAGATCCTGGAGGAATAGGATCGGGGGATCAGTTTCTCTCCCACAAATTCATCAAAAGAAAATTTAAACTCTGAGTAAATGCCACAAAACAACTTCTGAATGCTTTCAGAGGACATCAGGCAGCTAGAAAAGCAGCCCATTTTCTTCGAGAGGAGGTAGGAAAAACATATAAAAGACAAAAAGAGAGACAAAAGAGGTATGGATGGAACTCTGTCCCAGGAAGGGAGTCTTAAAAAGAAAGAAGTTTCCAAACACCAGGAAAAATTCTCACTGCCTAGTCTGTGGTGAGTCTTGGAACCTCAGGGGCAACATAACTTGGAGGAAAAATAAATAAATAATTAAAACCCACAGATTACGTGCCCAGTGGTAACTCCCCCAGTGGAGAAGCAGTGCAGATGTCTGCACTCACCACTAGCAAGAGGGAGCTGGGCTGGGCAGGGAGGCACGAGCTGCATTGCTTAGAGTAAGGACAAGGCCTAAATGCCCACAGGGCAATCTGAGAGAACTAACTTGGGCTCACAAACCGGACAGTGGGATAGCTATCGTGTGAAAAGCCCTAACCTAAGATACCGTCAGGTCAGTTCACAGAACAAAAGACTAAACAGAGATAGCTGGCTACAGACCATCCCCCTCCAGTGACAGACAACCAGAGCCGGAAGGGGGCAATCACAGCCCCAGAGAGGCTTTATCTACTAAACTGCAAGCAGGCTTCTTTGCTAACTAAGACTTCTTGGGATTCTGGACAGTCAACATCCACCTGAGAAGGTGCGCTGGTTGTACACCCAGAAAACCGAGCAGCAGGGACTGGGGAGGTGATAAGCTGCAGGGACCACGCTCACCAAACACGTCATCACCTGAGTTGCTCGGGCCTGGGAAGAGCACAAAATGCAGACCCAATGGAGTCTGCACCTCTGAGGACTACCCGAGTGCCTAAACCTGAATGGCTTAGACCTGGGAGGTGCATGCAGCCCAGGGCCAGCCTCAGATGGTTCCCGTTGGAGCAACCTAGAGCCTGAGCAGTGTGAGCAGGGAGGGCACATGCACCATGAGCGGGGGCAGGCCCAGTGTGGCTGGAACACTGCGAGCACACACCAGTGTTATTTGTTTGCAGCGTCCCTCCCTCCCCACAGCGGGACTGAACAAGTGAGCCTAAAAAAGTGTCCACCACCACTCCCTTGTGTCAGGGCAGAAATCAGACACTGAAGAGACTATAAAACAGAAGAAGCTAAAACAGAGGGAACTGTCTTGGAAGTGACAGGTGCAGTAAATTAAAACCTTGTGGTTAGTATCAACTACATAGGAAGGGGCCTATAAATCTTGAGAAATATCAGCCAGACCAAGGAACTATCTGAAAATGAACCGACCCCACAATATCCACAACAACAACATAGAAAGTCCTAGATATATTTTTACTATTTTTACGATCATTTTTAAAGTTTTTTATATTTAAGTCCTCTATTACTCCTTTAATTTTCATTTTTATAACCTACTATTACTTTGCAAAAAAAAAGATAGACCCTATTTTTTAAGCAAACTTCATATATATATATATATATATATATATGCTGGTATTGCTAAGTTGCTTCAGTCGTGTCCAACTCTGTGCAACCACATAGACGGCAGCCCATTAGGCTCCGCCGTCCCTGGGATTCTCCAGGCAAGAACACTGGAGTGGGTTGCCATTTTCTTCTCCAGTATATATATATATATAAATTTTCTGACTTTTTTCTTTTTTCTGTTCTTTAATATTGTATTTTTGAAAATCAAACCTCTTCTCTAGATTTTTAATCTTTTCTTTTTGGTATTTGTTATCAACTTTGTACCTTTAAGAACTGAATCTTCAGTACCCATTTTTACTTTGGAGTGAGATTACTGGCTTGAATGCTCTCTTCCCCTTTGGGCTCTCATTTTTCTCAACCAGGTTATCTCTATCTCCTCCCTCATCCTTCTCTTCTCTACCCAACTCTGAATCTCTGTATGTTCTGGATGGTGGAGAACACTTAGGGAACTGATTTACTGGCTGGATCTGTCTCTCTCCTTTTGATTCCCCCTTTTATCCTCCGGGCTACCTCTGTCTCCTTCCTCTCTCTTCTCTTCTCTGTATAACTCCGTGGACATCTCTGAGCAGTCCAGACTGTGGAGTGCACATAAGGAAGTGATTGCTGGCTACCTTGCTCTCTCCTCTTTTGATTCCACCTCATCTCACTCGGGTCACCTCTAACTCGCTCCTCCCTATTCTCTTCTCCATGTAACTCTGTGAACCTCTCTGGGTGTCACTCACTGTGGAGAAACTTTTCATCTTTAACCTAAGTGTTTTATCAATGGTGCTGTATAGACGGAGAAGTCTTGAGACTACTGTAAAAATAAGACTGAAAACCAGAGGCAGGAGGCTAACGTCCAAATCCTGAGAACAACAGAGAACTCCTGACTCCAGGGAACATTAATCAATAGGAGCTCATCAAACACATCCATACCTACACTGAAACCAAGCACCACCCAAGGGCCAACAAGTTTCAGAGCAACACACACCATGCAAATTCTCCAGCAACATAGGAATACAGCCCTGAGCTTCAAAATACAGGCTGCCCAAAGTCATTCTGAACCCGTTTACATCTCATAACACATTACTGGACACTTCATTGCACTCCAGAGAGAAGAAATCCAGCTCCACCCACCAGAACACCGACACAATCTTCCTTAACCAGGAAACCTTCACAAGCCACCTGTAGAACCCCACCCACAGCCAGGAAACTCTACAATAAAGAGAACTCCACAAACTGCAAGAATACAGAAAGGCCACTCCAAACTCAGCAGTATAAACAGGATGAAGAGACAGAGGAATATCCAGCAGGTAAAGGAACAGGATAAATGCCCATGAAACCAAACCACAAAGGAAGAGATAGGGAATCTACCTGATAAAGAACTGTGAATAATGATAGTGAAAATGATCCAAATTCTTGAAATCAAAATGGAATCACAGATAAATAGCTTGGAGACAAGGATTGAGAAGATGCAAGAAAGGCTTAACAAGGACCTAGGAGAAATAAAAGAGTTAATATATAATGAATAATGGAATAAATGAGATCAAAAACACTCTGGAGGGAACAAATAGTGGAATGACAGGAGGCAGAAGATAGGGTTAGTGAAGTAGAACATAGAATAATAGAAATAAATTAATCAGAGAGGAAAGAAGAAAAGCAAATTAAAAGAAATGAGGACAATCTGAGAGAACTCCAGGACCATGCTAAACGCCCCAACATTCAAATCATAGGAGTCCCAGAAGAAGAAGACAAAAGGAAAGACCATGAGAAGATACTTGAGGAGATAATAGTTGCAAACTTCCCTAAAATGTGGAAGGAAATAATCACTCGAGTCCAAAAAACCCAGAAAGTCTCAAACAGGATAAATCCAAGGTGAAACACTCCAAGACACATATTAATAAAATTAACAAAGATCAAACACAAAGAACAAATATTAAAAGCAGCAAGGGAAAAAAACCAAATAACACACAAGGGGATTCCCATAAGGATAACAGCTGATCTTTCCATAGAAAATCTTCAGGCCAAGAGGGAATGGCTGGACATACTTAAAGTGATGAAAGAAAATAACCTACAACCCAGATTTCTGTACCCAGCAAGGATCTCATTCAAATATGAAGAAGAAATCAAAAGCGTTACAGACAAGCAAATGCTGAGAGAATTCAGCACCACCAAACCAGCTCTCCAACAAATGCTAAAGGATCTTCTCTAGACAGGAAACACAACAAGGGTCTATAAACTTGAACACAATAAAGTAAATGGCACTGGGATCATACTTATCAATAATTACCCTAAATGTAAATGGGTTGAATGCCTCAACCAAAAGACATAGACTGGCTGAATGGATACACAAACAAGGCCCCGATAAATGTTGTCTACAAGAGACCCACCTCAAAACAAGGGACACATACAGACTGAAAGTGAAGGGCTGGAGAAAGATATTCCATATAAATAGAGACCAAAAGAAAGCAGGAGCAGCAATACTCATATCAGGTAAAATAGACTTTAAAACAAAGGCTGTGAAAAGAGATAAAGAAGGCCACTACATAATGATCAAAGGATCAATCCAAGAAGATATAACAATTATAAATATATACGCACCCAACATAGGAGCACTGCAATATGTAAAACAAATGCTAACAAGTATGAAAGGGGAAATTAGCAATAACACAATAATAGTGGGAGTCTTTAATACCCCACTCACACCTATGGATAGATCAAGTAAACAGAAATTTAAAAAGGAAACACAAACTTGAAATGACACAATAGACCAGTTAGACCTAATTGATATCTATATGACATTTCACCCCAAAACAATGAATTTCACCTTTTTCTCAAGGGCACACCGAGCCTTCTCCAGGATAGATCATATCCTGGGCCATAAATCTAACCTTGGTAAATTCAAAAAACTTAAAATCATTCCAAGCATCTTTTCCAACCACAATGCAGTAAGATTGGATGTCATTTACAGGAGAAAAACTATTAAAAATTCCAATATATGGAGGCTGAACAACACACTGCTGAATAAACAATAAAGCACAGAAGAAATCAAAATATGCATAGAAACGAATCAAAATGAAAACACAACACAAACTCTGTGGGACACTCTAAAAGCAGTGCTAAGGGGAAGGTTCATAGCAATACAGGCGTACCTCAAGAAACAAGAGAAACAAATAAATAACCTAACTCTACACCTAAAGCAACCAGAAAGGGAATAAATGAAGAACCGCAGGGTTAGTAGAAGGAAAAAAATCTTAAAAATTAGGGCAAAAATAAATGCAAAAGAAACAAAAGAGACCATAGCCAAAATCAACAAAGCTAAAAGCTGGTTCTTTGAAAGGATAAATAAAATTGACAAATCATTAGCCAGACTCATCAAAAAACAAAGGGAAAAAATCAAATCAATAAAATTAGAAATGAAAATGGAGAGATCAAAACAGACAACACAGAAATACAAAGGATCATAAGAGACTACTATCAGCAATTATATGCGAATAAAATGGATGACGTAGAAGAAATGGGAAAATTCTTAGAAAAGTACAGCTTTCCAAAACTGAACCAGAAAGAAAAAGAAAATCTTTACAGACCCATCACAAGCACAGAAATTGAAACTGTAATCAGAAATCTTACAGCAAACAAAAACCAGGTCCAGACAGCTTCACAGCTGAATTCTACCAAAAACTTAGAGAAGAGCTAACACCTATCTTACTCAAACTCTTCCAGAAAATTGCAGAGGAAGGTAAATTCCAAACACATTCTATGAGGCCACCATAACTATAATACCAAAACCTGACAAAGATGTCACAAAAAAAGAAAACTACAGGGCAATATCACTGATGAACATAGATGCAAAAATCCTTAACAAAATTCTAGCAATGAGAATTCAACAACACATTAAGAAGATCATACACCATGACCAGGTGGGCTTTATCCCAGGGATGAAAGGATTCTTCAATATCTCCAAATCAATCAGTGTAATACACCACATTAACAAATTGAAAAAAATAAAAGTCATAGGATTATCTCAATAGATGCATAGAAAGCCTTTGACAAAATTCAACATCCACTTATGATAAAAACTCTGCAGAAAGCAGGAATAGGAGGAACATTCCTCAACATAATAAAAGCTGTATATGACAAACCCATAGCAAGCACTATCCCCAATGGTGAAAAATTGAAAGCATTTCCCCTAAAGTTAGAAACAAGACAAGGGTGCCTACTCTCACCACTACTATTCAACATAGTTTTGGAAGTTTTGGCCATGGCAATCAGAGCAGAAAAAGAAAT
>SJYA01013348.1:0-11104 GCA_006410615.1 Neotragus moschatus
TGAGTCATAACTAGCCCTAAGAAACAGAACAAAAGACTGCTTTAAAATTTAACTTTTTCTCCTCAGTACACGTGAAGTGGACTCGATGCTCAATGTCACCTACTTTTAATTGGAATGAAAAATGAAAGAAGAAATGATACAGGTTACAACATGGATGAACACTGAAGACATTAAGTCAAGAAAGTCACGGAAAAGGCCAACCAGGTCATAATCGTCCTGTGTGCTTTTAATCCACAAGATTATCATGGGGGCCACTGTGTCTTGGGTGCTGTGGAAAACTTGGTCATAGTGGAAACTGGGATATCTGGAATCTAGTTTTCCACATCAAACCACCAAAAAACTGTTAGAATACATGAATCCAGTAACTCTGCCAGGTACAAAAAGCAACACAAAAATCTGTTGTCTTTCTGTGCACTAATAAGGTGCCATTAGAAAGAGAAATTAAGCCCTTCCCTGGTGGTTCCGTGGTTGAGAATCCGCCTACCGATGCCTGGGAAGATGCCACACGCCACTGGGCAATGGAGCGCCTGTGCCAGAAATACTAGCAGCTGCACTCTAGAGCACAGGCTTCTCACCTCGAGTGCGCCCCTCACACAACTAGAGAACGCACGCACACAAAACCCAGCACGGCCAACAGATAGACAGAATGTTTCAAAAGAAAGAGAAACTAGGAAAACAATCCCATCGAAAAATACCTTGGAGTAAATCTAACTAAGAGGACTCCCTGGCGGCCTGGTGGTGGGCACGCCACGCTTCCAGTGCAGGGGCCTGGGTTCCATCCCTGGTCAAGAAACCAGGTCCCACCTGCTGCAACTAAGACCCAGTGCCGCCAAATAAACAAATGAAAATAAATATATTAAAAAAAAATCAAAACACCTCAAAGTCCACAGGGCCTCCAGGCTGGGAAGAAGCCTTTTTAGAAATAAATAAATAACCCTAGCTGAGGCTGTGAAAGCACACTGAAAGCTCCAGGATGGGGATGAAAGAAACTTAACAGACGCACATAAATGAACCCTATCCTGTGCGTAGGGATGCAGAGAGTATTGTTAAAATCCTGTCAAGAACCCAAGTTCAGTCACTCAGTTGTGCCCGACCCTGCAACCCCATGGGCTGCAGCATGCCAGACTTCCCTGTCCATCACCAACTCCCAGAGCCTGTTCAGACTCATGTCCATCGAGTCAGTGATGCCGTCCAGCCATCTCATCCTCTGTCGTCCCCTTCTCTTCCCACCTTCACTCTTTCCCAGCATCAGGGTCTTTTCAAATGAGTCAGTTTTTCACATCAGGTGGCCAAAGTATTGGAGTTTCAGCTTCAGCATCAGTCCTTTAAATAAATACTCAGGACCGATCTCCTTTAGGATGGACTGGTTGGATCTCATTGCAATCCAAGGGACTCTTAAGAGTCTTCTCCAATACCACAGTTCAAAAGCATCAGTTCTTTGGTGCTCAGCTGATCCAACTCTCACATCCATACATGACTACTAGAAAAACCATAGCTTTGACTGGACAGAACTTTGTTGGCAAAATTATGTATCTGCTTTTTAGTATGCTAAGTTGGTCATAACTTTTCTTCCTAGGAGCAGGTAGTCTTTTAATTTCACGGCTGCAGTACATGGTAGGTGTGGGCAATACCGTTGATGCAGTTTATTGTGGTCTTGAGACAAGGTTTTATATTAGCGCCTTACACGTTTATGATGGTTAGGGAACCAGTCAGCACTGAGTCTCTCAGACCACAGAGTGCGTATTTCCAGTTCTATTCGAGAACCGTATTTCCTGCTATAGAGCCGTAATCCTTAGTGCAGTTGAACCACCTGATGGTGCCTTTATTCCAGGCCTTTATTCCAGTTCCTGTGGCTCAGGTAGTTTGATACCAATTGCTACATTGGGTAAAAATACCCTAACGGTGGTTCTCTATGTGTGCTTTCTAATTGGCAGAAGTATCGGTCTGTATTATGACTACCCAGAGTGTGTTTGCCAGAGAAGGACCACCTGCATTATGAATGGCTACCAGTCACTGACAGATGCTTTCAGCAACTGCACCGATGCGCATTTACAAAATATATTTACAGCTGATGCAAGTTCTTGTATGTTTCACCATAAGCCAGTACACTACAATAGATCAATAACACAGGAACGTTGTGAAACAGAGAAGTGGACACGGGGGAGCAGTGTGACTGCGGCTCCTTCAAGGAGTGCTACAGCAACCTGGGCTGCGGCAACCTCTGCTCCTTCACGGCTGCAAGTGTTTGTGATGTGGAAAGGTGCTGCACAAACCGCACGTTCTCCAAGCCCGGGACGCTCTGCAGACCCGTCCGGAGTATATGTGACCCTCCCGAGTACTGCCGCGGGACAAGCAAGACCTGCCCTAAAGATGTGTTTATGCATGATGGAACCCCATGCGGTGAAGAGGGGTACTGCTTTGACGGAATTTGCACTGACCGCAGTATGCATTGCAAAGAAATTTTGGGGAGAGGGGCTTTGAATGCTCCGGTTCCATGCTATAATGTGAACAGAAAAGCCTCCCGATATGGATTCTGTAGAAGAAGATCTTTCTCTATTTACTTTATACCTTGTTTGGAGCCAGACCAGCTTTGTGGAAGGCTGCAGTGCACCAATGTCACTTTTCTCCCTCAGCTGCAGGAACACGTTGGATTTCATCAAAGTCACACGGTAGTGGCCTTGTGTTTTGGGCTGGACCTACACCGTGGGCAAGGAGCAGTTGATTATGGCCACGTGAGAGATGGTGCCCTCTGCGCTCCTGGAAAGTACTGTTTAAACACCTACTGCAACGGTTCTGTTACTAAAATGGAGTATACGTATTTCCCTCAGAAATGCAGCTCCAGAGGAGTCTGCAACAGTGAAGGCAACTGCCATTGCCACCTGGGCTGGGCACCTCTGCGATGCCAAAACACGGGTGACGGGGGGAGTGAAAACAGTGGACCCCCTCCAAAAGTATTTCGATCGGTACCATACGATGAAACAATTATAGTGTATGTGAGACTGGTGTTCGGTCGCCTGTATGCCCTTACGGCTGCGTTGCTCTTTGGTGTGGCCACAAATGTAAAAACCATCCATACCAGTAAAATTAAGGAAGAGACAGTGCATCCGGTGTAAGCCAGCCTCCTGACCCCTGCACCACTGCAGGACTGTGTGCAAGAGTGAGTGTGCTCAAGTGCTGGGTGTATCTGGCCCCCGGGAGGACGCCCTCTGGGAGGCCAGCCTGGTGCCCATGGCCTCCAGGCTCTGCAGACTCAGCACTAGAATCTAGGTGTGCTCTCCTCTTTTCCCACAATTCTTGGGTAAAGGCTTTAAACTCCTCAAACTCAAACTTGGTTCTAAAACTCAGAGGTAGAAGGTTCTGGAAATCCTCTCCAGGGCCCCACAATGGCTCCAGGAAGTGGGAGCCCAGGGACCACTGGGTCTGCTTGGGAGATGAACGGCAAGCACTCATGTGTAAAGATCCTCCCAACCGCCCCAGGGTCCTCCCCTCTCCCACCGATCCCTGCCTGCAGAGCCCAGTGCAGGCAGAAGAGATGCCCCCCACCCTGTCCTGGTAGGCCAAGTGACTTCTGAGAATCCACTTCCCTTCTGGGGCTAGAATCCTCAGTTTGGCTTGAATAAAATCTCCCTTTTTCTTCTTACCTTTGAGAAAGGGAGTACTTCCTGCTGTATCAGTAAAAAAAAAAAAAAAAAGGATGCCACAGTCATCTGAGATGCCAGCCCTCCAAAGGTGAATTTCTCAGCCCTGAGGGCGCCCAGGGACGTGAACAATACCTGCCATTGAGCAGCCCACGGGCTGTAGCCGCTCCCATCAGTGAGCCCTGAGGAAACTCAGGATGTGAAAACGCAGGACACTGGGCCAGACAGTGGAGGTGCTTGGGAAGTGAAAGCTTTCAGGGAGCCCAGACTCTTGCACCTTCCCACTCAGAAAAGCAATAGCTCCTGAACTTGGGTTATCTGGCTTTCTTTACTCAGCAATACCCTTTGGACATCCCAACTGCCTTCCCTTTGCTGCAGAACTTCTATATCACCTGTCCCCCCCACCGCCCTCTCACCCAGACATGAGGCCCCAGCTCCCTAGCAGTCTCACAGCAGGCTTAACACACTCCCAGCAACTGCCTCTCAGGCTCCAAAACCACTGCAGATGGTGATTGCAGCCATGAAATTAAAAGATGCTTGCTCCTTGGAAGAAGACGTATGAGCAACCTAGACAACATATTAGAAAACAGAGACATTACTTTGCCAACAAGGGTCCATATAGTGAAAGCTATGGTTTGCCAGTAGCCATGTATAGATGTGGGAGTTGGATCATAAAGAAGGCTGAGCACTGAAGAATTGGTGGTTTTGAACTATGGTGCTGGGGAGACTCGTGACAGTCCCTAGGACTGCAAGGAGATAAAACAAATCAATCTCAAAGGAAATCAATCCTGAATATTCATTGGAAGTGCTGATGCTGAAACTGAAGCTCCAATGCTTTGTCCACCTGACGCAAAGAGCTGACTCATTAGGAAGAAACGCTGATGTTGGGAAAGCTTGAGGGCAGGAGGAGAAGGGGAGGATAGAGGATGAGGAGCTTGGCTGGCATCAACAACTGAGTGGACATGTGTTTGAGCAAGCTCTGGGAGATGGTGACAACAGGGAAGCCTGGCATGCTGCCATCCATGGGGTCTCGGAGAGTCACCCACAGCTGAGTGACTGAACAGTAACAAAATGTGATGAGATTCTGATCATGTGTAAGTGGCCCATTTCAGGTGTATTTTGGCAAAAAAAAAAAATTAAAAAGAGAAACAGTTTTCAGCTCCTCACTCTCTGTATCTCGAAGGGGACAGCCTCTTTCTTGTAATGCCCAGAAACTTGAAACAGCTCCTGTTTCAAAGATCAGCCTGAGGAGTGCACCAACACTGCCATAATCCTGCTTGGAAAGCCCGCCTGTCAGTGACCCCATGATCCCTGTACACACAGAGGAAGGTGGTGTGCACAAGCAGTCATGCTCAGTGACATAAGGTGTTCCAATAAAAATGCACACAGTACGATTTTACTTTGTAAATTCTGGAAAATGAAGAGTGACCAGAAGTAACCCTCAAGTAATCCTGAAGAAAAGATCAAGATTACTCGGGGTCAGGGACGAAGAGGAGAAGGGACAGGAAAGAGGAAAACCAGAAGCTCCTGAAAATGATGAAAGGAACTGACTTGCTCCCTCTTGATGACGGTGCTGCCTACCCCAGTGTTTACCAGAGTGCACGTGGCCATTGCATCAAGTGCCACCTTAAAGCTGTTAGAAACGCAGAACTGGATGACTTGGCATTTAAGGGGTGAAAGAAAGATAATGAAATGTGAGACTTTTGAAATTACTTGTAATGGGCCTACTGTCCATAACAACAGCACCCTGTGGAGAGGCTGGGTCAGCCATGTACGTGGCCCCTGGCAGGACATCTCTTCAGCAGGACGGCCTCGGGGTGCGTCCATCCTCAGATCCATCCTGCTTCTCAAGTCCCTTCTGACCACCTGCCCGAGGACCTCAGAACCTGGCGTCAGTGGGGAGACAGACCCACTGCTGAGTCTGCCACATCTCCCCCAGCAGGACGCTGTGAGAAACCTGCTTCTCCCCCCTGTTCTGAGTCTCTGATGAAAACTTCATGAATATTCCTGAGCATGTCAAATACCCAAGAGCAGGAGAGATATTCTGGCCAAGTCGATCAGGCAGGAGAGAAGGCCTGCCTGAGGCCAGCAGTGAGGGGCTCCGAGCCTGGTCTCCAACCGTGGTACCAGAGCCTCAGCGTGCTGCCCCCTGGATGTTGTCTGGCTGTGGTCTCTGCACACTAGCTCCCCTCCTCAAAGAGGCTGCCCGTCGTAGCTCTGCCAGGTCCCTGGGGGTCACCCGTGGGTAGGGGCTCCCTGCACTGTTGAGGCTGGACACCCACGACCCAGGGGAGCTGGGTCTGGGCTGCGAGCGTCGCCAGGGTCTCCAGTATGGGCACGTCCCCAGTCTGCTCCCTCCGGGGCTGCCGTGTGCCAGTCCAGTTCCCCCTCTTAGCCGTGAGATCTGCCCCCTCCATTGGTCTGCAGTAGACAAGAATTTCTGTTCACCTCCCAGGAGGAGCTGGGGTTAAAGCTCTTCCATGGAGGGTCTGCCTGATGAAACTTCTGGGTAGGTGTCAACATTTCTCAGTGTTGGCCTTCCCCTCATCCGTCAGGTGTCCTAAGGGATAGATATGAACACTCACCTTGAAGACCTGGATGTTTCTGGAGTTATGTTCCACAAGCCATGGAGTGTGGCCCCCAGGATCTCTCATCCTCACAGTGGTAATCGCTGGTCCTGCAGGAATTGGTAATAATTACCCTGAAGGTGCTCCTCCTGAAGCTTCGCATCCATGGACAGGTCTCACCTGGACTGTAGATTGCCCACCTCTCTTGTTCTGAGCTGAGGGATTCCCCTACAGTGTTAGGACTCTGTTACGTCCTGGGAAACTTTTGGCATTTAGAATTTCCCTGCTTTAATGATGGAAAGGACAGTTCCGACACACACTCCCTCTTGATGCAAAACCAGCAGGAGCCAGCTGAGGCTGTCCTTGACCTGTGAGTCGAAGAAGGAGTCTAATGTCACTAAGAGTCAGAGGAGCCTGGGCAAACTTGACTAACACAGAGAGACGGGGATGAAAACACAGCAGGGCACTATTTTAGGCTCAGATTCCAGAGCTCTTCCAACAGACTGGAATTCAGAAAGCACCATGGTAAGGAAAGCACCATTGTCACGTCCTGGTGACCCAGCTCTAGTCAGAGGCAAGACAAAGTGCCTCATGGGGATTTCTGGTTCCTGAGGTAATTTCAGAGGAGCCGTCCCCCTTCTCCCAACCCCTTTCCATGCCTCCATGTGACAAGGGAATGCAGTCATCACGTCCGTACATGAGGTGGGTTATCTGGGAGAGGGGCTGACATGAGGGTGTGCCATGTGGAAGGTGGTTCATTCTCTCCAGGTCCATGAACTGCTGACTTCACCAAATCTGGGACTACCCACATCTGGGCTCCTTGTTTCACTAGCTTGTGATTTTTCTCATGGTTCGGGCTTCCCCCATAGATCAGTTCAGGCTTCCCTGAGAGCATGCTCCTTGGAAGAAAAGCTATGGCCAACCTAGACAGCATATTAAAAAGCAGAGACTTTAGTTTGCTGGCCAAATTCCATCTAGTAAAACTACGGTTTTTCCAGTAGTCATGTATGGATATGAGAGTTGAGCCATAAAGAAAGCTGAGTGCTGAAGTATTGATGGTTTTGAACTGCTATGTTGGAGAAGACGGTTGAGAGCACCTTGAACTGCAAGAGTTCCAATCAGTCCGTCTTAAAGGAAATCAGTCCTGAATATTCATTGGAAGGACTGATGTTGAAGCTGAAGCTCCAATACTTTGGCCACCTGATTTGAAGAACTGACTCATTGGAAAAAGACCCTGATGCTGGGAAAGATTGAAGACAGGAGGAAAAGGGGATGACAGAGGAGGAGATGGTTGGATGGTATCACGGACTGGATGGTCACAAGGTTGAGCAATTTCCGGGAGTTGGAGATGGACAGGGAAGTCTGGCATGCTGCAGTCCATGGGGTTGTGAAGAGTCAGCCATTACCGAGCGACTGAACTCATAGCTCAGTGGTGAAGAGCCATCCTGCAGAACAGGATTCGATTCCCGGGGCTGGAAGATCTGCTGGAGAAGGGATAGGCTGCCCACTCCAGTATATCTGGGCTTCACTTGTGGCTCAGCTGGTGAAGACTCTGCCTGCAGTTCGGGAGACCTGGGTTTGATCCCTGGCTTGGGAAGATCCCCCGAGAAGGGAAATGCTACTCACCAGTATTCTTCCTTGGAGAATCCCATGGACTGCACCGTCCACGGGGCCGCAAAGAGCTGGACACAACTGAGCAGCTTTCATTTTCTCACTGTTTACTCTGCTCATTGTGTCTTTGTGTGATTTCTGCTGAACGGGACTCGAGACACACAACTATCCAAAGATGGCGCTGGTGATAAAGAACCCACCTTCCAATGAGCAGATGTAAGAGACACGGGATCGATCCCTGGGTCAGGAAGATGCCCTGGAGGGGGCACAGCAACCCGCTCTCATACTCTTGCCTGGAAAATTTCATGGGCAGAGGAGCCTAATGGGCTACAGTCCGTTGGGGGGCAAAGAGTCTGACATGACTGAAGTGATTAACATGCATATATTAGGACACACGTGATTTAGCATCAGGAAGTTCCATGAGCTAAGACGTCGTGTTCCCTACATGAGACAGTCAGCAGACCTGGGTGAAAGCCAAGACGGTGCTCACAATGGCTCCTTTATTCATCAGGGAATATTCTGAGTATTCCGTAGATGTATTGTGCTCTCTCGTTGAAAGACTTGTCTTCGTAGAAACTTCTGGTGGTTCACACCTGGACAGGAGAGCTGAGGCTGTCAAGTAGGAATTGCTTTCAGAGTAAAAGCTGCCCTTAGTGTGTGTCCTCTCTCTGACGTAAAACCACCCAGATGACAGGAGCTACCGCACCGGCTGCTGCTGCTGCTGCCGAGTCGCGTCAGTCGTGTCCAACTCTGTGCGACCCCTTAGACGGCAGCCCACCAGGCTCCCGCATCCTGGGATTCCCCAGGCAAGAGTGGAGTGGGTTGCCATTTCCTTCTCCAGTGCGTGAAGGCGAAAAGTGAAACTGAAGTCGCTCAGCTGTGTCCGACTCTTAGCGAGCCCATGGACTGCAGCCACCAGGCTCCTCCGTCCGTGGGATTTTCCAGGCACCTAGTAGAGCCTGTAATTAGTGAAGGGAGGAATGCCCCTCGGTGGTGCTCAAGGAGCTGACGCCGCACTCAGCACTATTCATAGCTTTCTCCGTGGAAATTCAGAGGGACCCCCACCCCAGGTTGATGTCGAAGGTGAGTCTGAGGACCCCAGAGACAAGGATGCAGGACACAGACGACACAAACCTTCCATCTTCCTGAGTCTCTGCGTGGTGTCAGCAGACGCAGCTTCTGTGCAGGCTGACCTGGAGGTCCCGCTGGGTCTCCATGGAGAGGACTATGGCTGATGCTGTGAGTGAGGTGTCAGCTCAGTCATCACCACCAAGGGGTGTTCTTCCCAGCTCTGGGCTTATGCACCTCTGTTGTCTGAGTCCAGCAGGCACTTACCCTGCTGACCGCTGGCTAGCTGGCTCAGTGGCCCTGCCGTGCCGAGCCCCACTGCTGACTCACGCAGAGCCCCTCCCGTGGACTTAGTGAGCTTACACTGCGTGTCCAGAGAACGAGCCTAAGTGACCAGAGGGAGCGGCCATCGGAGACCACCTCTCGTGCAGTGAGGGCACGGCCCCCTGTCCCAGACACCACTCTGCCTCAGGGGCTGAGGAGCTAGCTACAGACTCAGAGTGCAGAGAAGTTCCCCAGAGAAACTGCTACCAGGAGGGAAAGCCTCCCGACAGGAGACCAGCTGTCAGTCACCATCTGCACCTGCTCCCGCGACACACATTGTGTGTCCCCAGCACCGGCTGGTGGTCATGGAGCCCCCAGAGGGTGGCGGGCGTCTGGGCTCACGCTGCCTTCCCCTCACTGTGTCTCTTGCACGGCAACACACGGCCGTGTCCTCAGTGGCCACTGGGCTCAGCAGCAGGGAGAACTGGTTACTAGTAACCACTGGTGATGGAGTAACCAGAGATGCCACAGGTGATGGAGAGGGTCGGTGAGAGCTTCAGCAATTCTGGGCCGGACTCTTGCCACTGCACGGGGACAGGCCACTTGGGGACAAGGAGAATAAGTCCCTGTCAGTCACCTGCAGCCACAATTATCCCCACAGACCCGTGTCTGCACCTGAAACTGTCATCTTGGGGAGCTGTCACCAGGCAGAGAAGACCCCACAGCCCCATCTTCTTCTAGACCACAACCCTACATTTCCTGAGACATCCATGCTGTGTGAGCAGAGAGGGGTGAGCTCCCACAGCCCAGGGGTGGATTTTACCCTGGAGCTTGAAGAGGAATTTGCATTGAGGCGCTCTATTCCTGTGAGTCCAGAGAGGCTGTGGTCACACTCACCCTGGTCACCCCAGGATCCCCGTGGGTGCTTTCTGAATTTACATGGTTGGCAAGCAAGGGTGGGAAAGCAGTGTGTCTACCAGATGGTTTGGAACCAGATCCAAGGGCAGGTCCCCCTTTCTGAACCCAGAGTCACCGTCCTGATGGCCCCCACCCCTGCCCCTTGCCCATCTCAGCTCAGCCTCTCACCCTCTCAGTCCTGGGTCTTTCCTCAGGGCTGAGCCCAGCACAGCTCCTGCTTCCTGTCCCTGTGCCAGTGACGGTCACTCTGATGGGAGAGACGACAGATGGTGGTGGGCTCCACGTTGACCCCATGGACAAATCCCCCTGAGGACTTCTGTATTTCCCATTATGAATGATCCAGACACAAGCTCAGGATGGGTGTGGACTTCAGAGACGTTGACGCAAGATGGCATCACCCTGATGGCCCTCACGGGGAATGTGTGTGTGTTGAGTGACTCAGTGAACTGGCCATACTGTCAATGTCTATATAGGGACACAAGGGAACAGTGTTTATGGTATGACGCTAATAAAAGCTAGCATGTAGGTGAGTTTGCAGCACAGAATCTGTGAATGACGAGAATCTTTGTATATGCAGCACTGGGGTGCTCTGACACCAGTGCCTTTGACTCTGCTCGCTCCAGATTCTAAGGGTGCAGTTTCACNGGGACACAAGGGAACAGTGTTTATGGTATGACGCTAATAAAAGCTAGCATGTAGGTGAGTTTGCAGCACAGAATCTGTGAATGACGAGAATCTTTGTATATGCAGCACTGGGGTGCTCTGACACCAGTGCCTTTGACTCTGCTCGCTCCAGATTCTAAGGGTGCAGTTTCACAGGAAGAAGGAGGTTGGGCCTCTTCTTTCCTCACGTACAAAAAAAAATGAAGATTTAAAATGTTTAAATATCTCATGTTTCTTTTCAGGATAGTTAACAGTTTTGAAATTACTGTGAGAGTTAAGTGTTTTCCTGAGTTCCTTAGACAGAAGAAGAATGAGGCAGAAAAAAATCTTAGCTTTTGAGTAGTGTGTGTGTGTGTGTGTGTGTGTGTGTGTGTG
>SJYA01013349.1:0-10650 GCA_006410615.1 Neotragus moschatus
AAAAAATATATATATATGGCAGCTCCACATGTGCTATCCTGGAACAATTCTCAAGGTAAGTGTAAAAAGTAAAATATGAAATACCTATTATTCCAGGGTATGCCCCCATTTATATAAATAAAAAGGATAAATAATACATGTATGCATATTATATGTGTATGTACATGGAGGTGTAATATGTACAACATGTATCTGTATTTATGAATAGAATATCTTTGTAGAAGTAGATAAACTTAATAACAGTTGTTTCTGGGGAGATTACAGCACCAGAAAGAGATCAACATCCTTTACGTTTTGTAACTAGGATATGCATCAATTACATACGCATTGCCCTGGCGTATCTGGAACATTTCCCTCCTGCTTCTTTTAGAAACACTGGCCTGGAGAAGATGGGGATGCATGGCCCAGGGGAGGGGTCTGGAGACGCAGCGATCAGCAGCCCTCTCCTCTGTTATTAGACCAGGAGCTGAGTATATCACAGCCACTCAAAAATTCTTGACAAATCGCTCAGAGAACTGAATGTAATCAGGGAGGGTGGGCCTGCACAAACAGGAATGAGAGTTATTTTCCCCAGGAGCAGACATACACAGAGACTGGCCCTGGGAACATCTGTCTTGCTGAAGGAATGCTGCTAGGCAGGGAAGGTTCCCAGCTGCCTCGCCATCAAAGCAACCCTCTCTGTGATTTCTTTCTCTCAGGTGGCCTGAATCCTCACTGGCATCTGGCCCGGCCGGTTGACCAATCAGAATTACTGAGCCCTCCTTCAGGACATCCTTTTGATTTCTAAAGACCTGCCCCTCTGAAGCATGTACAGCTGGAAACACTGAAAGCTTCGAGCCCAGTTTAAATGAAAAGTGTAAGCAATCTACGCATTAATTCTGAAGCTTTGACTTTCCTAATGAACTGAGGGTTAGACAGTCACTGGCGTGAGTCTGGGGTGTTCTGCCGAGGTCACCCTGTGCTGGTTGACAGTGAGACACAAACACAGGGACACAGGGTGACCTGAGACACTCCTGGCCAAGTCTACCCACACAAGGCCAGCTGCCAGCGGGGGGAGCTCGGGCTGGCACTGGAGTCGCTATCACTTCACTGCTTTCAAATGTGCAACTCAAGTGTGAGGAAGCTGTTGTTTCCATTAAGCTGTAGTGAAAGTGAAGTTGCTCAGTCGTGTCCGACTCTTTGCGACCCCATGGACTGTAGCCTACCACGTTCCTCCGTCCATGGGATTTTCTAGGCAAGAGTACTGGAGTAGGGTGCCATTTCCTTNAAATGTGCAACTCAAGTGTGAGGAAGCTGTTGTTTCCATTAAGCTGTAGTGAAAGTGAAGTTGCTCAGTCGTGTCCGACTCTTTGCGACCCCATGGACTGTAGCCTACCACGTTCCTCCGTCCATGGGATTTTCTAGGCAAGAGTACTGGAGTAGGGTGCCATTTCCTTCTCCAGGGGATCTTCCCGACCCGGGGATTGAACCCGGGTCTCCCGCATTGTAGACAGACACTTAACCATCTGAGCCACCAGGGAAGTCTATTAAGCTGTAACTCACCTACAGATTAACCTTGCTGCACTGATTCAGTTAAATGATGTTTTAGAAACAGTTCTGATCCCAAGATGTGTATAAGAGACAGAAGCAACCCTCTCTGTGATTNCAAATGTGCAACTCAAGTGTGAGGAAGCTGTTGTTTCCATTAAGCTGTAGTGAAAGTGAAGTTGCTCAGTTTTGTCCGACTCTTTGCGACCCCATGGACTGTAGCCTACCACGCTCCTCCGTCCATGGGATTTTCTAGGCAAGAGTACTGGAGTGGGGTGCCATTTCCTTCTCCAGGGGATCTTCCCGACCCGGGGATTGAACCCAGGTCTCCCGCACTGTAGACAGACACTTAACCATCTGAGCCACCAGGGAAGTCTATTAAGCTGTAACTCACCTACAGATTAACCTTGCTGCACTGATTCAGTTAAATGATGTTTTAGAAACAGTTCTGATCCCAGTCTTTGGAAACAGAAACTCATTCTCCCTTTTTCCTCAGCAAAACCCATCCCCCCTCACTGCCCCAAATTCCGTATCTTACTGGCGAGCCTTCTGAAATGGATGTGTGGTTATGTGTGCATATGCAGGGGGTGGTAGAGGGCGAGCTGGGAAAGTGGCGCATGCGTGCTGTCAGAGAGCACAGAGCTGGTTTTAATGCTTTCCCAAATGAACACACAAACTGCACGTTACACCTATCCAGGCCTCGGCTTTCCCATCTGCCTACGCTCCTTGGGAAATCAGATGAATGGTCTCAGAGCCTCTCGCACTGCACTGGTGGTGCTTGGACCAAAAGCACCCAAAGAGGAGGGCTGGCTTCAAGAAGAGCTAGAGGTCACAGGGAGCTCGGGGCTCTGTGNATCCAGGCCTCGGCTTTCCCATCTGCCTACGCTCCTTGGGAAATCAGATGAATGGTCTCAGAGCCTCTCGCACTGCACTGGTGGTGCTTGGACCAAAAGCACCCAAAGAGGAGGGCTGGCTTCAAGAAGAGCTAGAGGTCACAGGGAGCTCGGGGCTCTGTGATGACCTGGAGGGGGGGGATGGGGGTGCGGGAGGGAGGTTCAAGAGGAAGGGGATAAACGTATATACATGGCAGATTGACTCTGTNCCCCCCTCACTGCCCCAAATTCCGTATCTTACTGGCAAGCCTTCTGAAATGGATGTGTGGTTATGTGTGCATATGCAGGGGGTGGTAGAGGGCGAGCTGGGCAAGTGGCGCATGCGTGCTGTCAGAGAGCACAGAGCTGGTTTTAATGCTTTCCCAAATGAACACACAAACTGCACGTTACACCTTTCCAGGCCTCGGCTTTCCCATCTGCCTACGGTCCCTGGGAAATCAGATGAATGGTCTCAGAGCCTCTCGCACTGCACTGGCGGTGCTTGGACCAAAAGCACCCAAAGAGGAGGGCTGGCTTCAAGAAGAGCTATAGAGGTCACAGGGAGCTCGGGGCCCTGCGATGACCTGGAGGGGTGGGATGGGGGTGCGGGAGGGAGGTTCAAGAGGAAGGGGATAAACGTATATACATGGCAGATTGACTCTGTTGTACAGCAGAAACGAGCACAACATTGTAAGGCAATTATACTCCAATTAAATAAATAAATAGAACTAGAGCTTTCNGGGATGGGGGTGCGGGAGGGAGGTTCAAGAGGAAGGGGATAAACGTATATACATGGCAGATTGACTCTGTTGTACAGCAGAAACGAGCACAACATTGTAAGGCAATTATACTCCAATTAAATAAATAAATAGAACTAGAGCTTTCGCTGTTTTGATGATTACGGTTGGAGCTGCCCGTGTCGTGATCTTTCACAATGCCCATCTGGGGAAAGCTTAGTAAATACTTATTGAACTGAGCAACCTTTGTCTCCACTCCAGCTGCTATAGAACTGTGTGCATGTTCAGTTTGAACATTAAACCAAAAAAGAGAGTGCAAGTATGAAATCCTGTTGAACACACAATTAAAATGTATTCAACATGGACTCGAGTCTATTATTAATTACTGTTGTTTGGTGAGCTCCGGGGGAAATGTGGCTCTTTTCAATTGGGGGTTTTAAAAAGCCACACAGGCAGTTCCAGTTGAAACACACTTGCTAGGGGCCTCCTGGGTCTAGGCAGGACTGTGACACAAGTCCACGAGGGCTACATACTGTGCTCGGTGTCTGGGGAAACTCTTCACCTGGGCTTCATCTGAGCCCACCTCCGTCCCTCTCCACCTCACAGGACAAGATGCAAACTCGCAACACATGCCAGATGTGCCGTCTGGCCTGAGATGTCTTCACACAGAGCAGTCTGCGGGCCATGGACAGAGTCTGACCCTATTCACATTGCAAGAGGTCAGGTAACATGTAGTTGGGTTAGACTGCATTATGGACAACGGTCCTAACCAGAAAATGTCTAGAATGATCTGTGATCCAATGTGAGTGAATTTATACCTCCAGCAACAATACCAAGCCTTGGGATATGACAGAGACTCAGAAAAGCTGAATGAATGAAGTGAAAAACCAGACTACATCCTAAATTTTTAAGGAAGCAGTTAAACCAAATCCACAGCAAGATCTACTCTGAATCATATGAAATAAGTGTTAAGGGTTCATGTGAGGTGAATGGGACGAGAAATTGGCTAGTGATTCCTTATGCCTGTAAACTACTTCCTCAGCACTTTCATATCTGTGATCTCACTTCTTCTAACAAAAACCTTATAATGAACTCATGCACACCTGAGACGGAAAAAGATAAAAAACAAAAACAAAAAACCCTTATAATGGTGGTTAAACAAGTATTATTATCCTTATTTTACAGATGGGGAAACTGGCTCAGGGAAACTGTGACTGGTTTAATCACTTTATATTAAACAGAGCTAGGATACCAATTCTGATGTCTTTGACCTCACCTTACCATAGGAAGCTATAGTTACTATTGTTTATCTTTTAAAATTAAGCTACATATAAACATAGCCTCACACAAGCACACAGCACTCAGAACATCTTCCTGCCTTCATCAGTGTCTGCCTCAGTGTTTCCACAGAGGAAATCAACTGACCTGAGAGGCAGACAAACCTGGATTCAGGTCCCCACTTGGATCTATGTGACTTTGAACAAGTAACCATCTCTCTAAGCCTCTGCTTATGTATCTGGAAAATGAGAACAACAAGATCTATCTCAAAGGCTTATTGTGAGGGTTAAATGAGAATACAGGTAAAGTGCTTAATACAAAGATTAACACACTGTCAACATCCAGTGAGTGACAGCTCTCATGATTATTATGGTAAAATGAAGGGGAAAAAATGTAATCCGGGACTATGAATTTGAACTGAGGGTTATACAGCATAGCTTGTAGTGACTCGTAGCTGTTAGTTTCAGACTGGATCACCAATTTAAAGAATTTAAAATATACTGCGTACAAGATATATAAAACGAGAATCTAGGAATGCATTCAGATTTTCACATTTTTAAGCAGAGGATGTCTACATGCATTTAAACATAGGCATACACACTCAACATTCAGAAAACTAAGATCAAGGCATCCAGTCTCCTCACTTCATAGCAAATAGAAGGCAGAAAAGTGGAAACACAGATTTTATTTTCTTGGGCTCCAAAATCACTGAGGATGGTGACTGCAACTATGAAATTAAAAGACACTTGCTCCTTGGAAGGAAAGCTATGACAAATNTATGGCAGAAAGTGAAGAGGAACTAACAAGCCTCTTGATGAAAGTGAAAGAGGAGAGTGAAAAAGCTGGGTTAAAGCTCAACATTCAGAAAACTAGGATCATGGCATCCATTCCCATCACTTCATGGCAAATACATGGGGAAAAAGTGGCTGACTTTGGGCTCCAAAATCACTGCAGATGGTGATTGCAGACTTGAAATTAAAAGATGCTTGCTCCTTGGAAGGAAAGTCATGACCAACCTAGATAGCATAGTCAAAAGCAGAGACATTTCTTTTCCAACAAAGTCCATCTAGTCAAGGCTATGGTTTTTCCAGTAGTTATGTATGGATGTGAGAGTTGGACTGTGAAGAAAGCTGAGCATGGAAGAACTGATGCTTTTGAATTGTGGTGTTGGAGAAGACTCTTGAGAGTCCCTTGGACTGCAAGGAGATCCAAGCAGTCCACTCTGAAGGAGATCAATCCTGGGTGTTCATTGGAAGGACTGATGCTGAAGCTGAAATGCCAATCATCTGGCCACCTGATGTGAAGAGCTGACTCATTTGAAAAGACCCTGATGCTGGGAAAGATTGAGGGCAAGAGGAGAGGGGGATGACAGAGGATGAGATGGTTGGATGGCATCACTGACTCAATGGACATGAGTTTGGGTAAACACCTGGAGTTGGTGATGGAAAGGGAGGCCTGGCCTGTTGTGGTTCATGGGGTCACAAAGAGTCAGACACAACTGAGCGACTGAACTGAACTGAGCGACTTTCACTTTCAGAGGAACTTTACACACACAAGGCCCTAGGGAATGTAAACCACTCTTGCCTTCAAGAAATAGCTTTGGGGTGAGTAATTGAAAAAGAATTTGAAAACAAGCAGGCCTACCAGGAGCCATTTCAGCAGGTACATTTTACACACACTCTAAAAACAAATAGTGCAGATACACATTTCCTCAACTGCACATTATTAGAGAAGAAAAATGAAATCTACAATGTGATATATCCCCTTCTACTCACCACAGTGATCATCATCAAAAAGTCTAAACGGTCAATGCTGGAGAAGGCCTGGAGAAAAGGGAACCCTCCTCTGCCAGTGCTGGGAAAGGAAATTGCTACAGACACTGAGGAGCACAGAATGGATGTCCCTTAAGATCCTGAAGATGCAGATATCCTGTGACCCAGCAGTCCCACACTAGGGCTATATCTGGATCAAACTGTAGTTGGAGAAGGCACGTGAACCCCAGCCTTCACTGCAGCACTATTTCCAAGCCAAGACATGGAAGCAACCAGAAAGTTCTTGGAGAGATGAAAGGGAAAAGTAGCTGAGGCGCACATAAGGAAGGAAATGTTCCTCAGCCACCAAGCAGAGGAAACTGCCCTTTGCAGCAACACAGAAGGACCTAGCAGAGAAGGCGATGGCACCCCACTCCAGCACTCTCGCCTGGAAAATCCCATGGACGGGGGAGCCTGCTAGGCTGTGGTCCAAGGGGTCGCTAAGAGTTGGACACGACTGAGCGACTTCCCTTTCACTTTTCACTTTCACTCATTGGAGAAGGCAATGGCAACCCACTCTAGTACTCTTGCCTGGAAAATCTCATGGGCAGAGGAGCCTGCTAGGCTGCAGTCCATGGGGCCGCTAAGAGTCGGACATGACTGAGCGACTTCACTTTCACTTTTCACTTTCACCCATTGGAGAAGGAAATGGCAACCCACTCCAGTGTTCTTGCCTGGAGAATCTCAGGGACTGAGGAGCCTGGTAGGCTGCCGTCTATGGGGTCGTACAGAATCGGACACGACTGAAGCGACTTAGCAGCAGCAGCAGAAGGACCTAGCTGTGATCATAGCAGGTGAATTAAGTCAGACAGATGAAGACACATATCGTACAGTATCACTGACTGGTGGAATCTAAAAAGTGCCAGAAAGGAACTCATTTCCAAAGAGGAAACAGAGTCACAGACTTTGAAAAGTCACTTAGGGCCACAGAAGGGGTCACATCAAGAGAAGTTCGATCAGGATGCTGGGGTTGACATACACATTCTTTAATGCATAAACCTAGAGCATCATTAAGCACAGGGAAACCTACTCAACACTCTGTAAACGCTTATAGGGGCAAAGCTCTTGAAAAGACTGGATATTCATCTATATATACCTGAATCAAGTTGCTGAACACCTGCAACAAATCCAGCATTGACATTCAACTATATACCAATAGAAAATAAACATTAATTTTCCAAGTAAAGTAAAATAACTGCTATATTCCCTATGCCCTTGGTGACCGGGGCTCCTGTTGCAAAGCTGGAGACTGAGCAGCCTTGGGGACCAGGGTTGGATTGTCAGGGGGATGAGGAGCTGAGAAGGATGCACCAGCAGGTGATCCCCACTGGACCTGAAGCGTCTGCCCCTCTGGATCAAACCACAGTCTCAAGAGCCTGGCTGCCCCTGCACAGCTACTGCAAGTGTGGTGCACATGAGGAGGGGCGTTCCCTTTCGGATCCTGCAGGCCTCCCGATGCTGGGGTGCTTATTTCCAGGCTCCTTCCTTAGAGTCGCCCTACCTGCGGATGACAGCAACCAAGGCATGGCTGATTTGGAGGGCTGCCTGGGATTTGTCTGGGGTGGAGAAGTGAAGAAAGATGGGGAAGAAATATTGAGACAAGCCTACAGGTGTCTGTTCTGGCACATTCCATGCCCACTTACAACCCAAGAAAACAACTTTCAGTCAGCCTTTTGCCCTCAAAACCAGAGCGGGACATACAGAAATGCTGCTGTCTTGTGGCCGTTCATGTAATAACGGCTGTAAAACTGCTATTCAGGTGAGCTTCAGACTCACAAGGCCCATCAGTCTGTAAATGACTCCTGCCTTCAAATAACCTTGGAATGGGTAATTTAATATGAATTTGAAATCAGGCAAGCTTTCCAGTCATCAGTTTCAGCAGGTATATTGTATACACACTCTTTAAAATACAAAAAAAAAAAAAAAACACATACACAAAAAGCCTCATATCACGTTATTAGAGAAATGAAAATTTACAGCGTATCACCTTCACACATCACGATGGCCATCATCAAAAGGTCAAAAAACAGTCAATGAAATTCAGAAAAGGGAATCCTCCCCCAACAGTAATGGGAATAGAAGTTACTGCAGACACTGTGGAGCACAGCATGGAGGTTCCTTAAAGCCCTGAAGACGCAGATATCCTCTGACCCAGCAGTCCCACACCAGGGTTACATCCAAATCAGACTATTGTTGGAGAAGACACATGTACACAAACCTGTGTCACAGTTTCCAAGAGCCAAGACATGGAAGAAACCAGAATGTCCAGGGAAAGATGAGAGGAAACGAGGTACACTTTTTGAAGGGCATATTGAAGGGAATGTTACTCAGCCATCAAAAAGAAGCAAGTGATTCCATTTGCAGGAACATAGAAGCACTTAGCCATGATTGCATTAGGTGAAGTAAGTCAGAAAGAAGAAGACAAGTATGTAATATCACTGATAAGTAGAATCTAAAAAGTAACACAGATTTTAGGTGGAAAATAAAAGGGATACAAATGAACTCATCTCCAGAACAGTAAGAGACTCAGATTTAGAAGAGCCACTTAATGTTACAGAAGGGGTAACTTCAGGAGAAATGGTTAACTCAGTATGCTGCAATTTACATATATATTCTTCAATACAGAAAACTAGAGCATCAAAATGGACCTTCTGTATAGCATAGGGAACCTACTAAACACTGTGTAAAACCCTATGGAGGTAAAGCTCCCATAAAGACTGGATATTCATCTACACATGCCTGAATCAAGTAGCTGGACACCTATAACAAACTCAGCTTTGGAAGTCTGCTATACACTCATAGAAAACAACCATTAATTTTCCAAATGAAATAACTGCTATTTTCCGTTCTGTGCTCAGTGACTGGGACTCCTCTTGCAAACTGGAGCCTTGGGCCCTATAGCTGGATTGTCATGGGGATGAGGGAGCTAAGAAGATGTGCCAGCAGGTGGGCCCCCACGGGACCTGGAGTGTTTGTCGCCATGGACCAACCGCATTCTCTAGACCCTGGCCATCCCTGCAGAGCTACAACAAGCCTAGTGCTCACAAGAAGGAGCTCCCTTTGGGCTGGAGGACCTGCGAAAAGTCATCATATCTNGGATGAGGGAGCTAAGAAGATGTGCCAGCAGGTGGGCCCCCACGGGACCTGGAGTGTTTGTCGCCATGGACCAACCGCATTCTCTAGACCCTGGCCATCCCTGCAGAGCTACAACAAGCCTAGTGCTCACAAGAAGGAGCTCCCTTTGGGCTGGAGGACCTGCGAAAAGTCATCATATCTGCATGTCTCCCAGGGCTGGGGTGCTTACCTCTAGACCTGATTTTTAGAGTTGCCCCATCTGACAGAACGTCCATAGGAGAAGGGAATGACAAACCATTTCAGTATTCTTGCCTCAAAAGCCCCAAGCACAGTATTAAAAGGCAAAAAGATATGACACTGAAAGATGACCCCCCAGGTCAGTATGTGTCCAAATGCTACTGGGGAAGATCAGAGAAATAGCTTTAGATGGAATGAAGAGGTTGAGCCAAAACAAAAATGGAGCCCAGTTGTGGATGTATCTGGTGGCAAAAGTAAAATCCGATGTTATAAAGGACAATACTGCATAGGAACCTGGAATGTTAGGTCTATGAATCAAGGTAAACTGGAAGTCAAGCAAGGGATGGCAAGAGGGAACATTGACATTTTACGAATCAGTAAACTTAAATGTATGGCTGTGGGTGAATTTAATTCAGATGACCATTATATCTACTACTGTGGGCAAGAATCCCTTAGAAGACATGGAATAGCCCTCATAGTCAACAAAAGACTCTAAAATGCAGCAGTGGTTTACTCTCTAAGTCGTGTCCAACTCTTGCAACCCCATGGACTGTAGCCTGCCAGGCACCTCTGTCCAAGGGATTTTCCAGGCAAGAATATTGGAGTGGGTTGCTATGCAGTACTTGGGTACAATCTCAAAAAGAACAGAATGATCTCCATTGGTTTCCAGGACAAATCATTCAATATCACAGTAATCCAAATCAATGCCCCAACCATGAATGCTGAAGAAGCTGAAGTTGAATGACTCTATGAAGACCTACAAGACCTTCTAGAACTAACACCAAAAAATATGTCCTTTTCATCATCTTGGATTGGATGCAAAGTAGGAAGCCAAAAATACCTGGAGTAATAGGCAATTTTGGCCTTGGAGTACAAAATGAAGCAGGGCAAAGGCTAACAAAGTGTTGCCAAGAGTACGCAATGGTCATAGCAGTCAAACCCTCTTCCAGCAACACAAGAGATGACTCTACACATGGACATCACCAGATGGTCAATACCAAAATCAGATCAATTATATTCTTTACAGCCAAAGATGGACAACCTCTCAGTTCAGTTCAGTCGCTCAGTTGTGTCCAACTCTTTGTGACCCCATGAATTGCAGCACGCCAGGCC
>SJYA01013350.1:0-10487 GCA_006410615.1 Neotragus moschatus
CGGGTCTGGACCTTCCAAGAGTGGGTTTGTTCCAACCACACAAGTGTCTAAACGGAAACACCTGGGATCCAGCATCACGAATCTCAGACCTTGGCGACGCTCACGTCCCCAGCCTCCAGCTTCACCCTGGCCTCGTGCTTCAGAGCCGAGGCCTGGAGCCCGTGACAGCAGGCACCTCTCACTGACCAGGGTTCTGGGTGAGAGAATCGGAGCTGTCCACAGGGCTCCTGGGCAGGAAGGTGGGGCCACACGGAGGGTGTTCCTGGTACCTCCGGGTTGGTTTCTCTTTTCTACAGCAGTGTGTAGGCTGCAGTGTTTAATGTCTAAATGAGAGAATGATTTTTTTTTAAATGTTGGATCCTGGGAGAAATAACATGTATGATTTTCTGCTACCAGGCTATGCTGAAAATTCATCAGTTTTCCAAGAACCAACCCAAAGCAAAGAAAGGATGGAGCACCCCTGTTGGCATAATTTGGAGGCTGTGCCACCAAGGAGACGCTCCTGGGACCAAGTGATGAGAGAGGCTGGGCCGCGGCCACGGCCTGCCCCGACCCTGGCCCACTCGCTGCCCGGCACCCCCTGGCAGGCGTTCTGTGAGGCGTGGTTGCCACATGGCAGGTGGACTGCAGAGGGTGGGGGCAACCTCAGCTCGCTTCTGCCTGCCTGCCCCCTACCCCGTTCTTCCACCTGGGGCCCGAGTGTGCAGTTCCTTGGCGGGACCTGGTGGCCCTGCTGCGAGGGTAGCCACCAGGTGTGCTTCCTGAGAGGTTTGTGGGTGGGCAGGCTGCAGTCGGGGGCCCTCGGGCTCTGCACACCCGGGGCACGTGCTCTGCACTCAGCGGCAGGCGGTAGGGCAGCTGCTGGCCCTCGGGGGGCTCTGCGTAGGGGGGGAGAGGGCAGGCAAAGCTGGGGCCTGCCAGATGCCTCGCTGGGAAAGTGTTCTCACCACCTCTGCGGCCCCAGCCTTGGCCCCAGGGGTCAGAGCAAGAGGCCTGCCCCTCAGCTGCAGCTCTGCAGGCAGGGGGCCATCTCAGGAGCTTCTGCTACCCTTCTGACGGCTTGAGGGGCAGCCTGAAGCCATGCCCAGGGAGCCTCACCCTGTCACGGTCCCTCCAGCCTGGAGATGGAGACGGGGCAGGTGGCCAGCATGGTGGGCCGGCACGGGGCCCGAAGGAGTCACGGGCACCTGGAGAGGAGGCCACTCGTCTGGGGTCTACTGAAGGCCGCGCGGTGCCGGGCGGGAAGGAGGCCCCGAGAGGCCAGCAGGACGGCTCTGGGGGTCCCGGGGGAATTTCCGCTTCCTCTTCCCAGGCCTGGTCTGCCCCCGCCCCCCCGCCGCCCCCTGTGGGGGTCAGAGCCGGGCCTCTGGTGGCTCCGTTTGTTTCAATGAGCTGGCAATTTCGGGGCGTCGCCTTGCTTTTCAGAACTCTATCTTCTCTTCGTACAAGAGTCGGCCTGGTCGTTATGGACACGGGGCGTCTCCAAGGATGCAAGGAGGCCCAGAGACCCAGCCTCGGAGGGGGAGTGGGTGTGGGGGGCTCGGAAGGCCCCCATTCCCGAGGCCCCTGAGGGTTGGGTGATGCTCCCCAACTCCCGCCGGCGCCCCAGACCCTCACACAGTGGGTCTGGCTCTTGGGAAGCGGGACCCTCAGCGTCTGCGGACGACCCCGGGTTCTTCCTGTGTCTTCCTGTAATCTGACTCTTGATTGCCGCCCTGAAGCCCTGAAGCCGGGCTGGGGACCTTTGATCTCCCCGCCCCGGGACGCTGGGCCTGTGGTCTGGCTGACGAGTTTGCGGGGAGCAGCAGTCACCGTCCTGTGCGGGAGCCTCAGGCCCAAATTGATGTCAGGTTCCTGGCCGGGCGGAGTGTTACCTGGAGCTTTGAAGCTCGTAATGACTCCAGACCGTCTTCTCAAGTCAGCGGCTACAAATGTTAATAAAATTAAAGCCACCTGAGAGTTCAGCCTGGCGATCCTTTGAAAGCAAGTCTGTGCTGGGTTATTACCCTCAATTACCTAGTTGTCCACTCTCTTAGCTTCGGGTTAAACTCTTAACTCTTCCCTTTGAAGTCATTATCCTTTTATCTATGACTGGACCAAGGAATTCTAGGACAATAATCAATGGAAACTTCGTGAGGACAGAAGAGCGGGAGGGGGGAAGGTGGGGCTATCCCTTTAACTGTCGGCCTGCTCCAGGGAGGGGGGGCAGGCGAGGGGCTGTGTCCCCAACTTCCCGGGGGGAAAGAGGGGGGGCCACTCCAGCATCCCAGTGAGCAAGGTTCAGCTCCTCTGGAAAATGGAGAGAAGGGGTAATCTGGGGGCAACAGAGAGGTGCAGCCTTCATCAAAGGGGAAGGGGAAGCAACGGAGCCAAAAGACGCCATTAAAGAGCGGGTCTAATTAGGGCTTTGATGTGTCCCGGTGCCTGGCAGTCTTCCAGGAAGTGGCCTGTGAAGGGAGCTGACCCCAGAGGATGCGGGCGGGGGGCTTCTCCACCAGGAGGAGAGCCAGGCTCACCCAGGTCCTCACAGCAGGAGGACAAGAAATCACAGCTTTCTTTTCTGCAAAAGTCCTGGCCTCCCAGAGGCAGAGCTCTTTAGGCATCATTGTGCTGCCGCTCTCCCTGTTTAAGAAGAGAGAGAGAGGCAGAGAGAGAGAGGGGAAAAGAGACAAAAATAGGGGGTGCTGACTAATGCTGGCGCGGTGTTTCATTTTCCTCTCCATTTAATCCCATTTGGGACACTTGTCTACACAGAAAAGATAAAAACGCACAGGGGAAGAGTCCATTGCTGAAGTTTCCGAAATGAAACACGCTGGATACAGGAGCCACCTCTCACCAGGGGCAGCTGCCCCGCCTAGACGCTGCACACACACACGCACATGCCCACACACGTGTCCACACATGCACAGACATGCACACACATGCACACCTGTACACACAGGCACACCTGTACACACAGGCACACACACGCAGAACACCCCCCCAAATGCATACACACGTAGAGCACACCCACACATGAAGCGCGCACACACACACACACGTAGCACACACCCACACATGAAGCACACACACACACATGTGCACACACGTGTCCACACATGCACAGACATGCACACACATGCACACCTGTACAAACAGGCACACACACGCAGAACACCCCCCAAATGCATACACATGTAGAGCACACCCACCCATGAAGCGCGCACACACACACACACGTAGCACACACCCACACATGTGCACACACGTGTCCACACATGCACACACATGCACACACACTTGCACACACATGCACACCTGTACACACAGGCACACACACGCAGAACACCCCCCAAATGCATACACACGTAGAGCACACCCACACATGAAGCGTGAACACACACACACACACATGTGCACACCCACACACGAAGCGCACACACACACACGTGCACACCCACACATGAAGCACACACACACATGTGCACACCCACACATGAAGTGCACACACACACATGCGCACACCCACATTTTTCCCTGTTACAACCCTTCCTCCTCGTGACAGAAAGAAATCTCAAGCTGCTGGCTGCACACACATATGGAAAGCACCCTCGTCCACGAGCCGGGGCCTGCTGGTGATCTGGGGCCACGGCCGCATGCTGGGGCTAAGGTGGGGTGGGGCAGACCACCAGGCCAGCCCGGGGCTCTCTGAACCCACTGGGGCTGCGCCTGGGGCTCCGAGTTTCAGGGAGGCAGTTGGGGCCCCCGAGTCTGACCGGGGGGGCAACATCCGCACTTCTTGCGATCTCGGGGAGAACGCGAGTCAGGCCCTCCTGACGGCAGGTGGGGGGCGCCTGGCGGCCTGCAGACCCCAACATCAGCGCCGAGAAGTCCACTGGAAATGAGCCTGTCTTGAGCTTGCATTTCAAAAATGCCTCTGTCTTAGGTTTTTATTTCTTCTATTATACAGAGACTCTGCACGCACTCTGGGAAAGAAAGGCAGCAGGTTTGCAGAGGAGAGAGGTTCACGTGAAGAGAGGAGAATGCTTTTCACACCTTCTCCCAAGGCTGGGACTGAGCCCTTCTCTGAGAGAGGAAACCCCTTAGCGCCCCAGCCCTCATTCTCTTAGGTCACTCTCCATGGCTTGGATTAAAGGAGCCCGAGGGTCGCTCGGAAGCGCTGGGGGCTCTGGCTGTCCTGGCGTGATGGTGGAGTGGACAGCTGACCAGGCCCCTCCAGTGAGGGGTCACAGAAACGAGGGGCCCTCGGGCAGGGGGAGGCCCCGGCTCCACTCGTGTGAGCACACACACATTTCTGCGTGAGCAGAGGCGTGGCGCGTCCTGGGGTGCGTGCACGTCTGCTCCCCGTTAGCGTGGATGCTAAAGTTAGCTTAACAGAAAACAAACTCCTTCAAACCAAGTGTAATTATTCTAGATACATAAAAGCTGCTTGCTAATATGATTGTACAGACCCTGGAGGAACTTCTACTTGAATTGGAGGGTTTCATTGGCTTTTTTTTTTTTTTTTTTTGGCCAGAACTACAACTGCTCAAACGTTTCTACTGTGAAGAAATAAAAGATGGAGCAAGCCCTGGAAGCCTGCAGAGGCCCACATTAGGAAGAGTAGTAATCTCACCTCCTCTCTGCGGGATTTTCCATTTCCTGGTGGTTTTCTAATCTTTGCATGTTGGAAAGTAAAGATGCTTGGGGTTGTTTATAATAAGAAGGGGGGCAAAAACTTATGGTGGGCGTGGATTTTTTTTAAAGCTTTAACATGCCCCAGGGTTATTCTAAAATACTTCTGAAAACATTCCGTTCAGTGTTCCCTCATCACAAAAGGAAGATTTGATAGGGAGTTCATTTCTAATTACTGGTTCTGAGAAAGTCTAATCCTGGCTTCAGATATGTAGATCTGTTGGGGGGAGGGAGCTGGACAGGAATGGGCATTGGGGGGCTGGGGTCCTGGGGTTCCGGGAGTCCAGCTGGGGGACCTGGGGTCAGGGGTTAGCCAGATTCTTCCACTCTTATCCATCCTTTCCTTTGGGGCCTGCCAATAGTCCCCCCTTTATACCTTGCTATTTTATTAATGTGCCGAACATTTCAGCAGCAGGAGGGAAATGGACGTTCATTACCAAGTGAAGTTAAACATGGATTCACCCAGGGCGTTCTCCACAAGCTGCTGAGAAAGTCAAGCCAAGGGCCTTTCTTTCAAGCAGCTTTCAGAGGCGGCGGGCTGGGGCCATGATGAGAGTAGGTGCCAGGAGCAGGCCCTATTAGAAGTGGCTTTGCTGGAGGCTGCATTCTTTTAAATAAGCTTCGACCTGCCTCTGGCCTCAAAGCAGAGACAGGCCTCAGTGTGACTATCGTTGGAGGCTGTGTTTTGGGGCATTGTAGCCACACTTGATACATCCGCCAATTGTCTTCCAGTGATGTTCTGTGTGCAGAGACCCGGATGAGAACAGACGGAGTCCTGTGGCCCCAAGGCTGAAGTTTCCCGAGGGCAGGGCCTGGTCCCCTCTGCAGCCCTGGTCCTGGTGCACCATTGGCAGTAAGATGAGCCATTTTGGGTGGTTGTGGGCACACTCAGCTGGCTGCCAGGAGAGGGGCAGGGCACAGAGGGCCACGGGGCCTCTGCTGTGCCAAGCTCTACCTGGCAGGGCTGCCAAGTCCACAGGGGCGGGCTTATCCAAGGACGGGCAGCTGTGGGAGCCAGGCTGGGCCACCGCGTGCTAAACAGGGCACCTACTGGTTAGGCCTGGGAGCGCAACCCGCTCCTATTGGACACTGCTGCCGTCAGGCCGAAGGGCAGGGGAGCAGGTTCGGAGGGTGGGCCCTGGGAGCTGCAGAGAGGAGACGGAGGGGAGACGCCAGGCTCTCNGGGGCGGGCTTATCCAAGGACGGGCAGCTGTGGGAGCCAGGCTGGGCCACCGCATGCTAAACAGGGCACCTACTGGTTAGGCCTGGGAGTGCAACCCGCTCCTATTGGACACTGCTGCTGTCAGGCCGAAGGACAGGGGAGCAGGTTCGGAGGGTGGGCCCTGGGAGCTGCAGAGAGGAGACGGAGGGGAGACGCCAGGCTCTCAAGCTGTTGGCGGAGCCTGGCCCGTGGGGTGGCTCTGCTCACCAGCACTCGTGACGCTCCCGCTCCCACCCACTCAGGTCATCCTGTCCGGGCTCCACGGCCCAGGGCGACCGCGCAACGGACCAGGGCGACCGCGGGAAGATGGGCCGGGCCGGCGCCGGTCAGATGGGGGCATCCCTTCCCACATCAGAGGGAGATGGGTTCACATTACAGGGTCTCCACTCACTGTCCCTCACCTGCCTTGCTCTAGGGAGGGGCCGGCGTGCAGCTACCTCGAGAGGCCCCGCGAGTCTCCACGAGCCTTCCCTGAACACCCGCAGTGTGCCAGGGTGCTGTGCTCGGGGCGCGTGGGGGACCGGCCCTCCCTGTCAGCANTCCTGTCCGGGCTCCACGGCCCAGGGCGACCGCGCGATGGCCCAGGGCGACCGCGGGAAGATGGGCCAGGCCGGCGCCGGTCAGATGGGGGCGTCCCTTCCCACATCAGAGGGAGAAGGGTTCACATTACAGGGTCTCCGCCCACTGTCCCTCACCTGCCTTGCTCTAGGGAGGGGCCGGCGTGCAGCTACCTGGAGAGGCCCCGCGAGTCTCCACGAGCCCTCCCTG
This sequence comes from Neotragus moschatus, assembly GCA_006410615.1. Taxonomy (NCBI): domain Eukaryota; kingdom Metazoa; phylum Chordata; class Mammalia; order Artiodactyla; family Bovidae; genus Neotragus; species Neotragus moschatus. The sequence continues at coordinate 6,665 of SJYA01013350.1, forward strand.
AACACCCGCAGTGTGCCAGGGTGCTGTGCTCGGGGCGCGTGGGGGACCGGCCCTCCCTGTCAGCAGGCCCGGGTTGCGGGCCCCACACAGATAGCAGCATCCGCGAGCGCTCAGACCCTGACGACAGCGACGTCAGTGCGGCCCTCCGCGTCCATTCAGGTTCCGAACTCGCGGTCCCGTGGGCAGCTCTGGAAGCAGCCCTCGCGTCTCCGTGCCCCCCTTGCACCAGGGCTCTCGGAGCAGCCCACTCGCACGGACCGCTGGCCATGAAACCCTTGCTCTCTTAGTTTCCTCCAGTCTAAAGCGAAGAGTTAGACCAGGTCGTCCACAGTCCACAGGCTGACTCTGAGCATTGCGCTCCACCTGGCGAGCAGGGAGCCGCCCTCGCTCTGCGAGAGGCCGTGCAGGTGGAGCGGCGGTCACGTCTGTGCTCACAATCACGGCCGCCGCAGCGGCGCCTCACACGTGCAGCTGTCTCCCTCCCTCATCAAAAGCCGGGGAGCTTCGGCAGGTTGGTTCCTTCCGCTTCTGGCAGGCTCCCCATCAGAACTGCCAGAGCTCGCAGGCCTAGGTGCCAGGAGTGTCCCCGACGCCAAGGAAACAAAGGGGGACATGATGGTCCGTCCTCTCTTCTCTGAGCAGCCCCCAAGGGTGGGAGGAGCCGGGCCATTTGAGGAAGAGGAGTAGAGAGATAGAGTGCCTTTTCCAGGGGTTGATGGCAACCCTTCCCTCAAGCTCCAAGCCACCCTAAGGCTGGCTCCTCGTCGGAAGCTTCCTGGGCAGATCTTTAGAGGAGATGATCCGCCATGGGCCTTAGTGTCTTAACGTTTATAATTATTATTTCTCCACTTATATGAAAATATCTTCCCTGCCAACCTGATTTACTGGTAGGTCTTCTATTTCACTCTTGATGAAAGTGAATATGGAGAGTGAAAAAGTTGGCTTGAAGCTCAACATTCAGAAAACGAAGATCATGGCATCTGGTCCCATCACTTCATGGGAAATAGATGGGGAAACAATGGAAACAGCGGCTGACTTTATTTTTCTGGGCTCCAAAATCACTGCAGATGGTGACTGCAGCCATGAAATTAATAAGATGCTTACTCCTTGGAAGAAAAGTTATGACCAACCTAGATAGCATATTCAAAAGCAGAGACATTACTTTGCCGACTAAGGTCCATCTAGTTGAGGGTATGGTTTTTCCAGTAGTCATGTACGGATATGAGAGTTGGACTGTGAAGAAGGCTGAGCACGGAAGAATTGATGCTTTTGAGCTGTGGTGTTGGAGAAGACTCTTGAGAGTCCCTTGGACTGCAAGGAGATCCAACCAGTCCATTCTGAAGGAGATCGGCCCTGGGATTTCTTTGGAAAGAATGATGCTAAAGCTGAAGCTCCAGTACTTTGGCCACCTCATGTGAAGAGTTGGCTCATTGGAAAAGACTCTGATGCTGGGAGGGATTGGGGGCAAGAGGAGAAGGGGACAACGGAGGATGAGATGGCTGGATGGCATCACTGACTCGATGGGCGTGAATCTGAGTGAACTCTGGGAGTTGGTGATGGACAGGGACGCCTGGCGTGCTGTGATTCATGGGGTCGAAAAGAGTTGGACACGACTGAGCGACTGAACTGAATTTCTATTATTTGCGGGAAAAAAACAAAACAGGGAGAGAGACTGGAACAGTTTGAAATATCTTTAAGGGAAGACTCAGATCATCCACTCAACCAAATAGCAGTCAACTCTGCTACAAATAAGTTACAAAAACTNAAACAAAACAGGGAGAGAGACTGGAACAGTTTGAAATATCTTTAAGGGAAGACTCAGATCATCCACTCAACCAAATAGCAGTCAACTCTGCTACAAATAAGTTACAAAAACTTCTTTGGAGTATGACATTTTCAAAGCAAAATTCCTTTCTTTTTTCAAAAATACCACAAGCAATGCATTGAGTTCAGGGAATACTGGGCCGATCTACAATTTTTATACCTAACCTTTCTTCTTCTTTTTTAATGTCTTGGAAAAACATGCTTGGAACTCTTCAGAAAAACCTTTTCAGCTTGCAAGTTTGAGAAAGAGTCTTAACTGACAAAAGTCTCGGTTCTTAGCCTCCTTGTGTCGTCCCTTGCCCCTTCCCTGGTTCAGGAGAAAAAAGATCGTTGCCCATTTGTTCACCAAACCTTTCACCTGGTTGGGAAGGGCCAGGCCCCGGCTCTGACTGCTGGCTTGTAGCGACCATACCTCCTAAGTGACTCATCGTTAACGCACAGCTTCTTGAGCCATTCAAAGTGAGAACCCCCAAACTGTGCTTATGGTAGAAAAATGATATCAATTGTACTCCCACCCCACCAGTGTCAGGGCACATCAGCATTTTAAAGTCAGTTCTGCCAAAGAAATGGAGAATCTATCTACAGAACGGCACTGGTGGCTTGTCAGCATGAGAGTCGGACTATTAAAAAGGTGTCCACTTGTTAGAATGGGAAAGCTGGTGGTGCTCTGGGTATGACATCCTTCAGGCTGAGAAAAAAATCACCATCTTATTCTATTTTTCCTAAAGCCAGAGATGCCCTCCCAGCCCAGACAGCAGCCCCTAATTTGCTTTCTTTTTCCTGGCATGCATTTTATTAACCATTTTGTCTGTTACTGGCTCTGGATGGCTCAGTGGGTAGCCTCATTCTTAGCAGGTGAGCACCTCCTGGGAGATGCTGAGTCGGGGCAGAAATGCACACACGCTCCCCGCCCAGTGCAGCAGGAAAAGCCCCTCTGTGGTCCTGTCTGGTGCATCCGCAGTGGGTTCCAGCCAGCCTGGAGTGCTCAGGCCTTGTGAGAACAAGCGCTGTCAAGGAATGCACCTGGGAACAGGCTGGCAGTTTGCGGAGTGATTGTTTCAGTTTCCTAGCCAAGGCCAGTTGGCCGCTCGCCACATCTCTGCCCCCGCCCCACGACAGGCTCCCAGCCCAAATGCGACACTGTTGGGGTCACGCTTTCCCAGAGGCCACAGGAGCAGCCTGCGTCACACCGTCTCAGGGACCAGCCTGGGCTCCGGTTCAGCCAGGTGACCCGAGTTCCTACCAGAGCTGGGCTACCATCCTGAGAGTGAACTTGGAGGCCCGTGTCCTTGTTACGGCCGACTGGAGCTCATCTCCGGGGCTGGTGCCTCTCTGCACATCCAGGGCCCAGGTCGGTCTCATGATACTAGCAGTTTGTGAGTTTTCCTTTCTTTTTAACAAATGAAAAACAGACAAACAAAAGGCACTGCAGCTGTCCACTAATTCAGCTGGCCAGCTGAACCCCAAGGTCACGGCTTCGGGCCCAACGGAACCCAGCTCTGCAATTTCCCGGTGTTGTGAACCTGGGCAGGGCCCTGCTTCATGGAGTCCAACACGGCGGCCCTGCCCAACTCGTCCCAGCTGAGGCCCAAGGACACCCCACAGCGCGGCTTCCCTTCCGTCTGCTAGCCCCACTCCCCTTGCAGAAACACAGGGGCCTGGGTGCTTGTCCTTCTGCGGTGCCCTGGATGAAGGTCCCCAAACTCTGTCCCCAAGGAATCTGTGGGCAGCGTCCTCACTTCCGAGGGGCAAGACAGTGGGGGTTAAATCTCACGCCAAGGGGCTGGGGGTGGCTGCTCTCAGCCACTCCCCTCTCGTGTCACTGGTCACCAGGAGGTCACCACGTTCCCCAGGGCCCCAGGCGAGACGCTGCCACTGAGAGTGACCCTCTGCATCGGCCAGGTGTGTTGTAGGTTTAATGCAATGCTTGCTGCTTTTTCAAGACAGAGCTGTGAGATGAAGTTTGAGAAGTCCAACTGATGTGCAGTTAGAAAAATTT
>SJYA01013351.1:0-10947 GCA_006410615.1 Neotragus moschatus
ACACAGGACTGATCTCCTTTAGGATGGACTGGTTGGATCTCCTTGCAGTTCAAGGGACTCTCAAGAGTCCCCTCAAATACCACAGTTCAAAAGCATCAATTCTTCGACACTCAGCTTTCTTTATAGTCCAACTCTCATCTCTGACTCTCTCAAGCTTACATTTCAGTAATTAAGTATTTATTATCTATATATCTTTTATACAAAGCTCTATATCAAACCCATCACACATCCCACAGCTTTCCCTTCAAAACATATCCAGAGTCTGACCACTTTGCATGACCTCCATAGCTAATTTCTCTTTTCATCATCCTAAGAGTATTTTTGGCTGTTTTCTTTGCTTTCAACTTCCATCTCCCTCCACCCCCTCATCACCACTCACATACATAATTTATTCTCAACATGGGAACAAATGTCACCTTTTAAAATCAGTCAAATACATTACCGTGTTGCTCAAAGCCCTCCTGTGGCACTCCAGCTCACTTAGAGAAGAGCCAAAACTGTGCATTGGTCCACAAAGTCCTACAGAGTCTGGCCTCCTAATACCTCTCCGACCTGATTTATCACTCTCTCCTTTGCTCATTTGCTTCAGTGATGGTGGCCTCCTTGCCTTTAACTCACAGGATATCTTTGTCCCTCAGGGCCTTTGCACATGTTACCACCGCTGCCTGGAATACTCTTCTCCAAATACCCACAGGACTCACTCCCTCACCAACTTCAAACCATCCCTCAAATTTAATCTTCTTAGCAAGGTGTTTCCCGACCATTCCATTAAAAATGGTAACCTAGTATTCTTCCTGCCTTCCTAAATAATTTACTCCAAAGCCCAGAAAATTAAACATTCATGCAGGGTAGAGTTAAGGGGCAGCAAATCTGTGCATACATAAGAACTGATGAGATGAGGGCATCAGTGAATTGGCCATTGTCAGAGGACGATTGAAGTCAGCCGTCAAGATCTGAAAAGGAAAGGATGAGTAGAGAGTGAAGAGTTCAGCCATGAGGAAGTGAGGGCTGGTAGCAACATCAGGAAACTGGTTATATTCAGCAAGAAGTGATCTAATACAAAAACATTGGCAGCCAAGTTTCTACTGGGGGAGAAGGGATTTACAAATATGGAAAAGGAGAAAACTAAAATGAACTGTGGTGTTGGATTGGAGCTGGAAGCTAATGTTAACTCATGCTTTCAGCATATTAGATATAGAAATAAACATGTATGTAAATATGTATATGTATATATGTGTATAATCATACATATAATCTCAGCTCTGTCCATTAAAAAGATCTAGAGGCAGCAAACTCTTATTAGCCACAAGCATATCTAGCACTCAGACCTTAGTTTCCAAATATTTAATGTCATTTTCCACTTACAGGGTCCAGGGATCTTTGAAAGTGATTGATTACAGTGCAGGGCAGAGAAATTACAAGATAAACCTGAAGCATCTAATATGCCAGAGAGAAAGAAAGTGCTCAAAGATGAGGTTTTGTCAAAATGACATGGATGTCAGCTTGAAAGGGACCCCACTGGCCAAATCTGGGAAAATTTGAGCAAGAAATTAAATAGCAATGCTAAAAAAATATAACCTGATGAATAAAACAAAATTCATGAGTTCACCTTGGTATAAAGTTTTAAGATAAATAAATGGAGAGAAGGGAAAGATTTTCTCTATAGTAGAATGATGGCTAATAAATGTAGTGAAACTCATGGACCATCATAGTAGTAGTCAAGCAAGAAATAGAGACAGATGCTAAATCTAGTGGATGAAAGTCAATGCAAAATGGGATACTTACATACTCTAAAAATACCTGCTCATAAAATTCTTTTTTAATTACAAAAGGAAAAAGAGTAATTTTACAGTGGTGATGCCTGACTTCTTAATGAAGTGACCAAAGTTAACGTTATCAGTTATGAGACAAACTGAAATCACCTATCATTAGACAGGATAAAATAAGAACACAACTTTACTTATGTTGCATTTTATCAAAAATGTATAATTGGAATATAATCATTAGTAATCATCAGATAAACCCATATACAGGGACACTCTACAAAATGTTCAGCCAGAAATCTTCACAAGTGTCAAGGCTGAAAGTCAAAGAAACATCGAAAAACTGTGCTTTTCCCCAGCTTTACTGAAATATACTTGACAAATAAAATTCCAAGATATTCAAAGTGTGCAACATTTGATATACGTATACATTGTGAAAGGATTCCCCTATCAATGAAAAACTGTTTTTGATTGAAGGACACGAAAAAGACAAGACAACCGAATGTAATATGTGATCCTAGATAGAGTCCTGTTGCATAAAGAGCATTATGAGGACAACAGATGAAACGAGATGAGATGGCAGCGAAGGATGGATGCTAATATCCTAACTTATGGCTCTGTTATGGTTGTGTAGGACAAAGTTGTTCAGGAGGGATAGCCACTTTCTCTAAAATGGTTCGCATAAACAGTAGTTTCTTGTATTTTTTTTTCTGTAATTTTAAAGTAATTTCTAAATAAATATGTAAACAATGGCTTCCCAGGTGATTCAGTTGTAAAGAATCCACCTGTCAATGCAGGAGACACAAGAGACATGGGTTGGATCCCTGTGTCCGGAAGATCCCCTGGTGCAACCCATTCCAGTATTCCTGCCTGGGAAATCAACATGCACAGAGGAGCCAAGTGGGCTTCAGTCCATGGTTGCAAAGAGTCGACGTGACTGAGCGTCCATGTGTGCTCCATGTGCGTTCCATGTGTGTTCCACGTAAACAGCATTGTCAGTCCATCTAACACATTCCCTGCTCTCTGTTCCACTTTACTTTTCTCCAGAGCACTTCTCAACATGTGATACACAGCACATCTTACTCACCACTGTTATCTGCCTTCCTCTACTAGAACAGAGGCTACAGGGATTTTTGTATTACTTTTTCTTCTGTATTCTAGCACCTTCCACGGTATCTGACCTACAAATGATGCTCTATAGGTATTTGTTCAATGAATTGACTTTTCCTGTCCTCAGGAGCAGACTGCCTGTTAGCTGCTGCTAAAGCAAGTGCATAATTGCAGCAAACCAGTTAGCAGGCATAGATCTGCTTGATGACATATATAGAAAAAGAAACTCTTTTCCAAAGGAAACACTTTCTGCAGAAATGCAGATATCCCTATTCCTAGACAAACCTTGATTTAGGCAACCATAAAGGACAGTTTAGCCCCTTATAGCCAAACTCCTCTAATTTCCTGGTAGTTTTGTGTAACAAAATGGCCCATGGCAGTTTTTTTCCAGAACAAAGAAATAGTCTGCTTCTGACTCACAGATATAGAGATCTAACTAATGGATATCAGTGGGAGAGGGAAGAGGCCATGGGCAAGATAAGGGTAGGGGATAAAAAGGTACAAACTAGTATGCATAAAAGAAACTACAAGGATATATTGTATAGCATAGGGAATGTAGCCTATACTTTACACCAATTTTAAATGGAGTATAATCTACAAAAATATTCAACATCACTATGTTGTACACCTGAAATTAATATAATATTGTAAATCAACTGTACTTCAGTGAAATAAAGAATTAATTTTAAAAAGAAAGCCTGAAGTCTTCTTCTAAGTCAATTCAAGCTCTCTCTTTTTTAAACCAGATTTTTATTTAAAAAAAAGTTTCTGGACTTAAATGGACAATTAATTGTTTTCTACTGACCCCATCAAACTTCTCAACATTCTTAGAGCAAATTTAAGCCAAGACATCTTGTTCAAACATCTGTTGAGATTTTGAAGTATACACTGGGAAAAGTCATATAAAATTTCCATTTGAAAGAGCAGTATTAATCTGAAATGTTTTTTGCTTTATTTGTATTTTATTAGTCATACAGTTCTCCAGAATTTAGTTAAATATGAGAATATTATGAGAGGAAGCAGGAGTATTACAGCATGTCTTATAAGAATATGAGTCTTAGAGTCAGAAAGAGATTCATTTCAGCTTTACCAATCATTAGCAGTATAATCATAAGCAGGTTATTTAAATTTTCTAAGCATCTGTTTCTTTATTATAGAACTGGTATGATAATGAGAGTGCCTACATTGTAGGTTAATTTAAAGATTAAAAAGTACATAAACACAAGGCCAGCCCATTGTGAGGAACATACAAACGTTAGCTTTTATTTTTTGTAAATGTCATTTAAATGTGAAGTCCACATATTAAATATAAACATACGATAAACCTAATGAAAAAAATATATAACTTGTGTTTTTCCTTCTAAGTTTCATTCTGGTAAATTTTATACATGCAGTCTCATTTTCTGTAACTCACATTAACATATTCTTGAAAAACATCATAGTGATATAAAGGTAAAAATGTGGCTTTGACTACATTGTTAATATGTATGGAAAACTCCAATTGTATGTAGAAATTAAATTACTTCAGCTTGAAATTGATTTGTAAGACATGACATTTCATTTTCATTTGCACACATTTTGTCTCTAACTGATTAAATAATTTCCCAAATCAGCTTGAATTTGTCATATCTGTTTATAGCTAAAGGTAGCAGCCAAATTGTTTGGGGCTAATTTACATAGTAAGTATAGTTAAATTTTTATTTTATATAAAATATCAGGTATAAACATTATTTCAACAAAATGCTAAAGAAGTTAATAATGTAACTTAACTATATGATTTATGTATATTTGTATTCAAATCTCATTAGAATGTTAAAATAATTTAAAAAAATAATAAACCAAGTGTTACATGGGCTGCTTTTTTCTCTTTTTCAGTTAACATGGTTAACTAGTCTTATACTAAATCTGGTTTCATAAAGCTAGCACCAGTTTTTCCAAAATCACTTAACTCTAAAGTTGAATGAAGAAAATATTTCCAATCCTGGAAAATAAGAAAAAGTAGAAAACTCACACTTCCCAATTTCCAAATGTACTACAAAGCAATGGAAATCAAGACAGTCAGTTAGTTCACTCACTCAGTTGTGTCCAACTCTTTGAGACACCATGACCCGCAGCACGCCAGGCCTCCCTGTCCATCACCAACTCCCAGAGTTTACCCAAACTCATGTTCATTGAGTCGGTGATGCCATCCAACCATCTCATCCTCTGTCGTCCCCTTCTCCTCCTGCCCTCAATCATTCCCAGCATCAGTGCTTCTGCCCTCAATCATTCCCAGCATCGGTGTCTTTTCAAATGAGTCAGGTCTTTGCATCAGGTAGCCAAAATATTGGAGTTTCAGCTTCAGCATTAGTCCTTCCAATGAACACACAGGACTGATCTCCTTCAGGATGGACTGGTTGGATCTCCTTGCAGTCCAAGGGGCTCTCAAGAGTCTTCTCCAACACCACAGTTCAAAAGCATCGATTATTCTGTGCTCAGCTTTCTTTATAGTCCAACTCTCACATCCATACATGACCACTGGAAAAACCATAGCCTTGACTAGATGGACCTTTGTTGACAAATGTCTCTGCTTTTTATCAAGACAGTGCGGTACTAGAAAAAGATCTATACTGACAGATCACTGGAATAGAACTGAGAACCCAGAACTGAACACATACATCTGCAGGTCAACTGATTTTCAACAAGGTTGCCAAGACCATTCAATGGGGAAGGAATAATTTTTTCGACAAATGGTGTTGAGACAACTGGATGGCCACATACAAAAGAACTGCTTTCTGGTGTTACAAAATCTTGGCTTCCTTGATAGCTCAACTGGTAAAGAATCTGCCTGCAGTGCAGGAGACCCTGGTTTGATTCCTGGGTCAGGAAGACCCCCTGGAGAAGGGATAAGCTACCCACTCCAGTATTCTTGGGCTTGCCTAGTGGCTCAGATGGTAAAGAATTCCACATGCAATGCAGGAGACCTGGGTTCCAACCCTGGGTTGGGAAGATCCCCTGGCGGAAGGCATGGCAGCCCACCCCAGACAGAGGAGCCTGATGGGCTAGAGTCCATGGGGTCGCAAAAGGTCAGACATGACTGAGCGACTAAGCACAGCACATTACAAAGTCTAACATTTCCTGTGCTACATTGACTTCTTTCAGCCTTGCAGGGCCCCAAAGTCTTAAGCGTAAGATTTCTTATTCTTGTGAGAAATGCCCCCCACCCCGCAGGAAAGCTTTCCCATCTGACTAGTTTCTCTGTCAGCTGCACCAAGTACAACACACTCCATCCTCAGTCTAATGGACTTTATCTACTTGCCAGTCCATGAAATTTAAACAAGCCAATCACAAATAAGCCAATGATCTCCCGTAAGAGCCAGGGATCACTTCATCCTCTGGATATTCCAAAGTCTGGCTCCCATAGCCCTGCTTATCCTTACTATTCTCAAGTGCAGCCCCCATGTGGCCCTGTATGATATGCTGTGTCCTCTCTGGGGCTGTAAGCATGATTGATTAATAATCTTCCATTGGATTTCATCTCTCCAGTGCTAGATATCATGTGTTCAGCCATCTCATACTATTTATGATAGAGGATACCTCCCTCACCAACTAGGTAAATAGTAGGTGATCAAAACATCTTTACCTCACAACAGATACCAAACAATTCAAACTGGATCAAAGTCCCTAAATGTAAAAGCTAAAACTATAAAGTTCATAGAAAACATAGTATTTAACAAAGGATTCTTAAATATGACACTAAAACCATGAGCAACAGAAGAAAAAAATAAACACCTTCATTAAAATGCAAAGGATTTTAAAATATTTATTTATTTACTTGGCTGCACCAGGTCTTAGCTGTGGCACATGGTATCTTCAATCTCAGCTATGGCATGGGGTCACATGGGAGATCTTTAGTTGTGGCATTCGAGCTCTTAGTGGCAGCATGGGGGATCTAGTTCCTGACCAGGGATCAAACTGGGGCCTCCTGAATTGTGAGTGTGGAGTTTTAGCCACTGGACCACCAGGGAAGTTCAAAATTTAAAATGTTTGTGCTTCAAAAGACACCATTAAAAAAAAAAAACACACAACACATACAATACAACAAAAGAAAATACTTTTAAATCATATATGTGATAAGGACCTTACATTTAGGTTATGTAAAGAATTCTTACAGCTCATTTTAAAAGAGAGAGAGAGAGAGAACCCAATTTTTTAAATGAGCATTTCTCTAGCCAATAAGCATACGGAANAAAAAAACACAACACATACAATACAACAAAAGAAAATACTTTTAAATCATATATGTGATAAGGACCTTACATTTAGGTTATGTAAAGAATTCTTACAGCTCATTTTAAAAGAGAGAGAGAGAGAGAACCCAATTTTTTAAATGAGCATTTCTCTAGCCAATAAGCATACGGAAAGATTCTCAATATCATTAGTCAACAGAAAGTTGCAAATCAAAAACAAAATGAGATACCACTTCACACCCACTGAGATGGCAAGAATTAATAGCTCAGATAATAACAGGGGCTGATGAGGATGTAGAAAAATCAGAGCACCCACTCACTGTTGATGAGCATATAAAATACTTCAGTCCTTTGGAAAACATTCTGGTAGTTTCTCAAATGATTAAACACAGAGCTACCACATGACCCAGCAATTCAACTTTTAGATATACACTCCAGAGCAATGAAATATATGCCAACACAAAAAAATGTGTAGGAATACTTACAGCAGCATTAATCATAGTAGACAAAATGTGAGGGGGGAAATCCAGATATCAGTCAGTGGACAAATGCAGAAATAAAATGGAGTATATGCATACAATTAAATATTATTTGGCCATAAAAAGAAGTACTGATATATAGTACAGCTTGTTGTTGTTGCCAAGTTGTTAAGTCATGTCTGACTCTTTGCAACCTCATGAACTGAAGCAAGCCAGCTCCTCTGTCCTCCATTATCTCCCGGAGTTTGCTCAGATTCATGTCCATTGAGTCAGTGATGCTATCTAACCATATCATCCTCTGCCACTCTGCTTTCAACCTTTCCCAACATCAGGGTCTTTTCCAATGAGTCAAATCAGGTGGCCAAACTGATTGTTCAGCAACAGTCCTTTCAATAAATATTCAAGGTTGATTTCCTTTAGGATGGACTGGTTTGATCTCCTTGTGGTCCAAGTGACGCTCAAGAATCTTCTCCAGAACCACAATTCAAAAGCATCAATTCTTCAGCTCTCTGTCTTCTGTATGGTCCAGCTCTCATATCTGTACGTGACTACTGGAAAAACCATAGCTTTGACTATATATGAACCTTTGTCAGAAAGCAATCTCTGCTTTTGAATATGCTGCCTAGGTTTGTCATAGCTTTTCATCCAAGAAGCAAGAATCTTTCCATTTCATGGCTGCAGTCACCATCTTGAGAGATTTTGGAGCCCAAGAAAATAAAATATGTCACTGCTTCCACTTTTTCCCCTTCTATTTGTCATGAAGTGATGAGACAAGATGCCATGATCTTAGTGTTTTGAATGTTATTTTCACACCAGTTTTTTCACTTTCCTCTTTCACCCTCATCAAGAGGCTTTTTAGCTCCCCTTTACTTTCTGCCATTAGAGTGGTATCATCTGCATATCTGAGTCTGTTTAAAATTTATCCCAGCAATCTTGATTCCAGCTTGTGAGTCATCCAGCCTTGTATTTCACATGATGTACTCTGCATAGAAGTTAAACAAGCAGGGTGACATATGCATCCTTGTTGAACTCCTTTTCCAATTTTGAAGCAGTCTGTTGTTCCATGTTCAGTTCTAACTGTTGCTTCTTGACCCACATACAGGGTTCTCAGAAGAGGGGTAAGGTGGTCTGGTACTCCCATCTTCTCAGGAATTTTTCCCCAGTTTGCTGTGATCTACACAAAGGCTTTAGCATAGTCAGTGAAACAGAAGTAGATGTTTTTCTGGAACTCCTTTGCTGCCTCCGTGTTCCAAGGCATGTTGACAATTTGATCTCTGGTTCCTCTGCCTTTTCTAAACCTAGCTTATACATCTTGAAATTCTCCGTTTAAGTACTGCTGAAGCCTAGCTTGAAGGATTTTGAGCATAACCTTGCCAGCATATGAAATGAGCACAAGTGTATGGTAGTTTGTACATTTTGGGGTACAGCTCGAAAAGTGTTAGTCGCTCAGTCACTCTTTGTGACTGCGTGGACTGTAGCCTGCCAGGTTCTTCTGTTCATGAGATTTCCCAGGCAAGAATTTTGGAGTGGGTTGCCATTCCCTTCTCCAGAGGATCTTCCCAACCCAAGGACTGAACTCAGGTCTCCTATACTGTGGGATTTGCTGGTAGCTCAGCTGATAAAGAATCGGCCTACAATGCAGGAGACACTGGTTCGATTCCTGTGTCAGGAAGATCCGTGGGTGAAGGGACAGGCATCACACTCCAGTATTCTTGGGCTTCCCTAGTGGCTCAGCTGGTAAAGAATCTCCCTGCTACTTGGGAGACCTAGGTTCCATCCCTGGGTTGGGAAGATCCCCTGGAGAAGGGGATGGCTACCCACTCCAGTATTCTGACCTGGAGAATTCCATAGACTACAGTCCATGGGGTTGCAAAGAATCAGACATGTCTGAGTGACTTTCACTCCTGTATTGCAGGCAGATTCTTTACTGTCTGAGCCACCAGGGAAGCCTTTTGGTACAACTTAGATGAATCTTAATAAAACATTATGCTAAGTGAAAAAAATTAATTACAAAAGCCTCCATATTATATGATTCCATTCATATGAAAGACCAGATTAGGCAATCTCTAGAGGCAGAAGGCAAATTACTGGTTGCTTAGAGCTAAGAAAGTTATGGGGGAGTAGGGTGATAATAGCTAAAGGTTACAGAGTTATTTCCTGAGGTGAAGAAAATGTTCTAAAATTGAATGTGGTGACAGTTGCACATCCCTGTGAACATATGAAAAATCATGAAATTATACACTTTACAAGGATGAATTGCATAGTGTGCAAATCATATCTCAATAAAGCTGTTTAAAATATATATTGGCTACTACCAGAAGAGTACTACATTATATTCAAGAAGACTGACACAAATACAGAGATGATTTATCTATAATAGACAGTTTTTTGTTTGTTTTTTTTTAAGTAAGAAAATTTGGTATTATTCCTTGCTTGGAAAGATTTATGTTTTCCTATAAAATATTTCTTGGTGATAGTATGCGAAAAGGATTGAGTTGGATGATCCACTGGTCTGAATAAATACATCATTTTGTTTTTTATATTATAAGCACAAAGGTGGGGACATGGACAGAATTTTTAGAATGTAAGCTCTGAGTAGAATGAACCTATTCTTTTTTCTCATTACAACTTCTCCTAGGTCCTTGAAACCATCATCTCTCTTCTGATTTTATTATAATTGTCTCTTTGCAAAACTTAGACAGAGCTACCTAAAATGATGTCCTATTTAATTTTCAAGAAGCATGGTGGGGCCTGGATCGACCACTACTCTATTTGGTAACCCCTGGCAGATAGCAGCCTTCTCTGGGGCTCTCCAGGAGGCCACTCAAGTGCTGCCCACAAAAAATAAGTAACCCTTGGAGCCTCCCAGTCTTTCACACAGTGATGAGCATGGTCAAGGATGTGTTCTATCCCTTGGACATCCTCAAGTGTCTCAGCACTCAGTCACTGCCCACTCCCCTCAAGTGACCCAGGAAGCTGTTGAAGGAGTTTGTGTTCCAGTCAATCAAGTAATACAGCTCATGCTCCAGGAAGTTAGACTGAAGAGGTCATGCAGAACCCTGGACAAGTACAGATAGAGACTACATCCCCAAATGTCCTCTTAAATAAGTCATGGTTAATTTGTCCTTTCTGCAGCCACCAAGCTAGCGACAGGAAGATTATTCTAACAATGCAAATGCATTTAAATTCTTGGTCTGGAAAAGTTTAACTGGATTTGAATCTCTTTACTATCTCAGAGAAAGTCCAATATTACATTTGCCAATGAAAAAAAGCTTTTAAAAATCATTTTTGAAACTGATTTCAATTCCTACAAATGTCCTAAAAATTCTATTTTAATTTTTATTATATACTTACTTATTATATCAA
>SJYA01013352.1:0-11104 GCA_006410615.1 Neotragus moschatus
GGAGAATTCCATGGACAGAGGCGCCTGGCAGGCTGCAGTCCATGGGGTTACAAAGAGTTGGGAAGAACTGAGAGACTAACACACACGCACATACCATGAAATAGACCATTTTCACCATTTTTAGGTGTGCAATTCAGCGGCATCAAGCTCATTCATATTGTTGTGTGGCTGTTACCATGGTCCATCTTTTTCATCTTGTAGAACTGAGACTCTGGACCCATTAAATAGTATCTTTCCATTCCCCTCCCCCAGCCCCTGGCAACCACCATTCTATTTCCTGTCTCTGAATTTCACGACTTTAGGTACCTCGTGTAAGTGGGATCCTATAATATCTGCCTTTTCGTGACTGGCCTGTTTCACTAAGCATAAGGCAATGGCACCCCATTCCAGTACTCTTGCCTGGAGGATCCCATGGATGGAGGAGCCTGGTGGGCTGCAGTCCATAGGGTCGCTGGGAGTCAGACATGACTGAGTGACTTCACTTTGACTTTTCACTTTCACGCATTGGAGAAGGAAATGGCAACCCACTCCAGTGTTCTTGCCTAGAGAATCCCAGGGATGGGGGAGCCTGGTGGGCTGCTATCTACGGGGCCGCACAGAGTCGGACACAACTGAAGCGACTTAGCAGCAGCAGCAGCAATGTCCTCAAGGTTTATAAGTCTGAATGAAATTCCATTGTATGGATGGACCCCTTTTGCTGAGCCATTCATCCCATCAGTGGACACTTGGCTTCAAATACCTGTTTGAGTCCCTGCTTTCCAGTCTTTGGGGGTATATACCCTGGAGTAGAATTGCTAGATCATGCAATAATCTTACTTCTAATATTTTGAGAAACTGTTATACTGATGTCCATAGCAGTTGCAGCATTTTACCACCCTGCCATCCGTGTACAAGGGTTCCAGTTCCTCCACATCCTCACCAACACTTCTTTCTGGGCTTTGTTTTTTTTTTTAAATAGGAGTCACCTTAATGGGTATGAGGATCTCATAGTTTAGATTTGCATTTACCTAGTGATGGATGATGTTGAGCATCTTTTCATGGACCTATTAGCTGTTTAATTATCATCTTTAGAGAAAGGTCTATTTAAATCCTTTAGTCCTTTTGAGTCAGGTCGTTTTTTTGATTTTGTTGTTGCTGTAGTTCTTTATGTGTCCTGAATAAACCCTTATCAGATGTATGGTTTACAAATATTTTCTCTCATTCCACAGGTTGCCTTTTCACTCTCTGAATAGCAATCTTGGTTGCACAAAACAGTTTAATTTTTACGTAGTTCAGCATGTTTATTTTTACCTTTGTGGCCTGTGTTTTAGGTGTCATGTTCAATAAATCAATTGCCAAATCCAGTCTCACGAAGCTTTTCAATCACGTGTTTTCTTCCAAGAGTTTTATAGTTAGGTCTTCAATCCATTTTGAGTTAAACTCTCTATATGGCATAAGATAAGGGTCCAGCTTCTTTCTTCTGCATTGAATACCCAGTTTTTTCAGCACCATTTGTTGAAAAGCTTGTCCTTTCCCCCAACCATAAATGTGTGAGCTTATTTCTGGACAATCTATTCTAGTCCATTGGGCTGTATGTCTGTCTTTTAGGTCACAAAATACTGTTTTGATTACTGTAGCTTTGTGAGACCTCCCATTGTGTTCTTTTTCAAAATTGTTTTGGCTATTTGGAGTTCCCTTAAGATTCAATTCTATTTCTACCAAGAAAGAAAAAAAACCATTGAGATTTTGATAAGAATTGCATTAAGTCTATAGATTGTTCGGGTAGTATTGAATCTTAGCAATATTAAGTCTTCAGTCTACAAACAGAGAATGCTTTTCCATTTATGTGTCTTCTCTAATTTCTTTCAGCAGTTTTGTAGTTTTCAGTGCCTCCCTGCTTAATTTCATGCCTAAGTATTAAGCTGATTTTAAATGATACCAATACTCCATGAATAAATTCTTGTGGGAAAAAAAAAAAAACCACTTAAAATAAGGCTCAAATTCCCTTTCGCAGTTATCATCCCTATTCCTGGTCCCCTGCTCAGCTGGAGAAAGCCATAATTGCAGTCTGCCTCACTGGAGAGGAGACCTTTTTCTATATATTTGCTCTGTGGCCCTGTCACGCGCACTCAGTTTTGTTTGGGACGTCATGCTGCGTTTCCTTTGGCGGTGGATCTGAGAGAACACCCCTTGTTGTCTTATAGAAGTCTACTCGATCTTTTTTAAATACCTGCTTCATGTTGCATCTATTTCTGTCCTGCATTTTATTAGGCCGTTTCCCTCCTGGTGGTTTCTAAGAGTGCATTCCTGAACATCTTTGGGCCTATCTCCCTGGGCACGTGTGTCGGGGGGTCTCTGGGGCAGATGTCACAATGTAGAATTTCTGAAAATTTGGGCATTTTTCATTTGCTGGCTTTATGTCAATTTGCCCTCCAAAATGTCTAGACCCATCACCTGCCTCCCAGCCATGCCCAACAGGAGCAAGTTCCATATTCTCCCCAGTACTTTTAGCACTTGACGAATATTGCTGACGTGGGTGGAAATGGTATCACGTTGTTTGAATTTGCATTTCCTGATGACTTAAGGCTGGGAGACACTGTTTTGTGTAGTTTTTCTACCATTGCATTACCCTTTCTGTGAACTGATTTTTCATATTGTTTGACATTTGGAAAAAATTAGTATACTTGGCTTTTGGTTGGTAGGAGTTCTACATGTAATTGCAGTTTATACATCATGTTAATGTTCTGAATTGGGAAGTTTATTTCTGGAAAACATCTGGCCCCAGGGTTTTAGTGGAGTGATTAAGAGATTGGCGGCAGCACTTCTGCAAGCCTTCCAAAGTGTGGCAGATGCCATGTAAGGTTCTGGGCAGACAAGAATGAATAAGGTAATCGTTATCTTTAAGAAAGAAGCTGACAGTGAGTAGAAGAGGGAAAGGCAGGGCAGTCAGTGATGAGTCATAAAGTATCACCAGACCCTGCGTCAGGGGCTTTGTTTGTATTATCTCATTTAACCCTTGGGCGGCAAGTATTATCTGTTCTCACTTTATAGAAGAGAAATGGTGTAAACAGACTTGCATGAGGTGTCTCAGCTACTTTCTGGCAGAACTGGGATTCAAAGTCCAGTCTGCCTCAGGCTTTTCACCTCTTGACTGGACTGGATTGTGGCAGAACTAATTTACTATAAAATCATTGACTAAGTGATCAGTCAAGAGAAAACACTTCCCAGTTCATTCTATGCAACCAATGTCATTCTGGTGCCCAAATGAGACAAAAACATCATGAGAAAAACTAGAGACCGTTATCTCTTGTAAATACAGATGCAAAGTCCTCAAGAACACACTGCCAGAACTCCACTGAGCAATCTATAAAAAGGTTTACACAATATGACCAAGTAAGATTTATCCCAGGGATGCAAGATTGGTTTAACATTTGAATATCCATCAATGTAATATATCATATTAATAGAATGAAGGACAAAAGCCACATGATCATTTCAAAAGATGCAGAAAAGTATCTGGGGCAACACCGCAGCAGTCTAGCAGTGGAAGGGCACTTCCTCAACCTGATAAAGGCCGTTTGTGACAAACCCACAGCTAACATCATACTTAATGGTGAGAGGCGAAATGCTTTCCCCCTGAGATCAGGGAAAAGATAAGATGTCTGCTTTTCACCACTTCTATTTAACATTATACTGGAGGTTCTAGCTAGGACATTGAGCCCAAAAAGAAATAAAAAAGAAAGGAGTAAAGAAAAGGCATTTAGATTGGAAAATAAGTAAAATTATTTCTGTTTACAGATGACATGATCTTGTATATGTGTTATAGGCAGTTGCTCAGGAATGCCTGACTCTGCAATGCTGTGGACTGTAGTCCACCAGGCTCCTCTGTCCATGGAATTTTCCAGGCAAGACTACTACAGTGGGTTGCCATTTCCTTCTCCAGGGGATCTTCCCTACCCAGGGATCACACCCATGTCTCTTGTGTCTCCTGCATTCGCAGGTGGATTCTTTATCACTAGCGCCACATGGGAAGCACGGTCTTGTGTATATTAATAGAGGACCCTAATGAACTCACCTTCCTCAGCGATCAATGCATGGAAATAGAGGAAAACAATAGAATGGGAAAGATTAGAGATTTCTTCAAGAAAATTATAGATACCAAGGGAATATTTCATGCAAAGATGGGCACAATAAAGAACAGAAATGGTCTGGACCTAACAGAAGCAGAAGATATTAAGAAGAGGTGGCAAGAATACACAGAAGAATTGTACAAAAAAGATCTTCATGACCCAGATAATCACAATGGTGTGATCACTCACCTAGAGCCAGACATCCTGGAATGTGAAGTCAAGCGGGCCTTAGAAAGCATCACTACGAACAAAGCTAGTGGAGGTGATGGAATTCCAGTTGAGCTCTTTCAAATCCTAAAAGATGATGCTGTGAAAGTGCTGCACTCAATATGCCAGCAAATTTGGAAAACTTAGCAGTGGCCACAGGACTGGAAAAGGTCAGTTTTCATTCCAATCCCAAAGAAAGGCATTGCCAAAGATTGTTCATACTACTGCACAATTGCACTCATCTCAAACACTAGTAAAGTAATGCTCAAAATTCTCCAAGCCAGGCTTCAACAATACATGAACCGTGAACTTCCAGATGTTCAAGCTGGATTTAGAAAAGGCAGAGGAACCAGAGATCAAATTGCCAACTCCACTGGATCATGGAAAAAGCAAGAGAGTTCCAGAAAAACATCTATTTCTGCTTTATTGACTATGCCAAAGCCTTTGACTGTGTAGATCACAGTAAACTGTGGAAAATTCTTAAAGAGATGGGAATACCAGACCACCTGACCTGTCTCCTGAGAAATCTGTATGCAGGTCAAGAAGCAACAGTTAGGACTGGACATGGTACAACAGACTGGTTCCAAATTGGGAAAGGAGGATGTCAAGGCTGCATATTGTCACCCTGCTTATTTAACTTTATGCAGAGTACATCATACAAAACGCTGGGCTGGATGAAGCACAAGCTGGAATCAATTGCTGGGAGAAATATCAATAACCTCAGATATGCAGTTGATACCACCCTTATGACAGAAAGCAAAGAAGAGCTAAAGAGCCTCTTGATGAAAGTGAAAGAGGAGAGTGAAAAAGTTGGCTTAAAACTCAGCATTCAGAAAACTAAGATCATGGCATGCAGTCCCCTCACTTCATGGCAAATAGAAGGGAAACAATGGAAACAGTGACAAACTTTATTTTGAGGGGCTCCAAAATCACTGCAGATGGTGACTACAGCCATGAAATTAAAGGACGCTTGCTACTTGGAAAGAAAGCTATGACCAACCTAGACAGCATATTAAAAAGCAGAGACATTACTTTGCCAACAAAAGTCCATCTAGTCAAAGCTGTAGTTTTTCCAGTATTCATGTATGGATGTGAGAGTTGGACTACAAAGAAAGCTGAGCACCAAAGAATTGATGCTTTTGAGCTGTGGTGTTGGAGTAGATTCTTGAGAGTTCTTTGGACTGCAAGGAGGTCCAACCAGTCCATCCTAAAGGAGATCATTCCTGAATATTCATTGGAAGGACTGATGCTGAAGCTGCAACTCCAATACTTTGGCTACCTGATGCAAAGAACTGACTCACTAGAAAAGACCCTGATGCTGGGAAAGATTGAAGGCAGGAGGAGAAGGGGATAACAGAGGATGGGATGGTTGAATGGTGTCACTGACTCAATGGACATGAGTTTGAGTAGGCTCTGGGAGTTGGTGATGGACAGGGAAGCCTGGTGTGCTGTAGTCCATGAGGTCACACAGAGTCGGACATGACTGAGCAACTGAACTGAATGAACTCACCAAAAAAAAAGTCTATTAGAGCTCATAAATGAGTTCATCAAAGTTGCAGGATACAGAATTAATATACAAAAATTAGTTGTATTTCTCTATACTAGCAATGAAAAACCTGAGAAAGAAATTAAATTAATTTCATTTACATTAGCATAAAAAGAATAATACTTAGGAATAAATTTAACAAAAGAATATAAAATGAATACTCTCAAAAACTACAAAACATTGTTGAAAGAAACTAAAGAAATGGGGAAGGAAGGTGGGGAGGGGGTTCAGGATGGGGAACACACGTACACCCATGGCTGATTCATGTGAATGTATGGCAAGAACCACCAGAATATTGTAAAGCAATTAGCCTCCAATTAAAATAAATAAATTAAAAAAAAAGAAACTAAAGAAAGCCCAAATAAATGTGAGGGTATCTCATGTACTTGAATTGGAATATTTAATGTGAAGTTTACAAGACTTTCTAAATTGGTCTGCAGATTCAACAATCTCTCTCTCTCCCTATCAAAATCTGCGCTATCTTTTCGATAACTGATCCTAAAATTCATATGGAATTTCAAGGGACCCAGGGTAGGTAAGACAGTCTTGAAAAAGAACAAACTTGGAGGATTCACTCTTTGCGATTTCAAAACTTACTACAGTAATTAAGAGTGTTATGGTAGTGGCATAAGTTAGACATATAGACCAACAGAATAGAGCCCGGAATTCAACAATACGCCCTTCTACTTATAGTTAGTAGATCTTCGACAAGAGTGCCAAGGTAATTGTAGAGGGGAAAGAACAATCTTTTCAACAAATGGTGTGGGACAACTGAATATTCATGTTTGAGAATATGAAGTTGGACACTTCCCATCATATATAAAAACTAATTCAAATAGGTTATAGACCTAAATACAAGAGATATGAAACTCTTAGGAAAAAGCAGGAGGAAACCTTTTTTACCTTGGATTTCTGAGATACAACACTGACAGTATAACAACAAAAACACACTGGATTTCATCAAACTTAAAAACCTGGCACTTTCTTGAAGGTCCAGTGGTTAAGAATCCACTTTTCAATGCAGGGGATGGGGGTTCAAGCCCTGATCAGGGAAATAAGATCCCATTTGCCACAGGGNTCTATTAGAGCTCATAAATGAGTTCATCAAAGTTGCAGGATACAGAATTAATATACAAAAATTAGTTGTATTTCTCTATACTAGCAATGAAAAACCTGAGAAAGAAATTAAATTAATTTCATTTACATTAGCATAAAAAGAATAATACTTAGGAATAAATTTAACAAAAGAATATAAAATGAATACTCTCAAAAACTACAAAACATTGTTGAAAGAAACTAAAGAAATGGGGAAGGAAGGTGGGGAGGGGGTTCAGGATGGGGAACACACGTACACCCATGGCTGATTCATGTGAATGTATGGCAAGAACCACCAGAATATTGTAAAGCAATTAGCCTCCAATTAAAATAAATAAATTAAAAAAAAAGAAACTAAAGAAAGCCCAAATAAATGTGAGGGTATCTCATGTACTTGAATTGGAATATTTAATGTGAAGTTTACAAGACTTTCTAAATTGGTCTGCAGATTCAACAATCTCTCTCTCTCCCTATCAAAATCTGCGCTATCTTTTCGATAACTGATCCTAAAATTCATATGGAATTTCAAGGGACCCAGGGTAGGTAAGACAGTCTTGAAAAAGAACAAACTTGGAGGATTCACTCTTTGCGATTTCAAAACTTACTACAGTAATTAAGAGTGTTATGGTAGTGGCATAAGTTAGACATATAGACCAACAGAATAGAGCCCGGAATTCAACAATACGCCCTTCTACTTATAGTTAGTAGATCTTCGACAAGAGTGCCAAGGTAATTGTAGAGGGGAAAGAACAATCTTTTCAACAAATGGTGTGGGACAACTGAATATTCATGTTTGAGAATATGAAGTTGGACACTTCCCATCATATATAAAAACTAATTCAAATAGGTTATAGACCTAAATACAAGAGATATGAAACTCTTAGGAAAAAGCAGGAGGAAACCTTTTTTACCTTGGATTTCTGAGATACAACACTGACAGTATAACAACAAAAACACACTGGATTTCATCAAACTTAAAAACCTGGCACTTTCTTGAAGGTCCAGTGGTTAAGAATCCACTTTTCAATGCAGGGGATGGGGGTTCAAGCCCTGATCAGGGAAATAAGATCCCATTTGCCACAGGGCAGCTAAGCCCACGTGCCACAACTAGAGAGGCCCACAGGCTATAACGAAGACCCAGTGCAGTTAAAAATAAGTAAATAAAAATTTAGAAAACAGAAAAAAATAAACCACCCGAATTTGTCTTCAAAGGACACCGTCACGAAAGTAAAGTAACAGCCCACAGGATGGAAGAAAACCTCTGCAAACCGTATACCTGATAGAGGATTTGTCTCCAGAATATATAAAGAACACTTACAACTCAACATGAGAACGACAAAGGATTTGAATAGATATTTCTCCAAAGAAGGTACACAGGTGGCCAATAGATATGTGAAAAGTTGCTTAAGCCAATTAGTTATTAGAGAAATTTAAATCAAAACCACAGTGAGATGCTACCACTAGCAGGCGGTACTCAATTGCTCAGTTGTGTCTGACTCTCTTTAGCCCCACAGAGCGTAGTTCCTCTGTCCATGGAATTTTCCTGGCAAGAATACTGGAGTGGGGTGCTGTTTCCTACTCCAGGCGATCTTCTTGACCCAGGCATTGAACCCACGTCTCTTGAGTCTTCTGCGCTGGCAGCTGGATTCTTTTACCACTAGCGTCACTGGGAAGCCCACCACTAGAATAGCTGAAATGAAGAAAGAAAGACGCTAACAAGTGTTCGTGAGGATGCGGGGAAATTAGGACTCATATTGGTGGCATCATAAAATGGTGTGATCGTTTAGAAAAAAAGAATTTTATGTTTCTTTAAAATATTAAACACAGAGTTACCATATGACCTGACAATTCTACTCCTAGGTACTCAGGAGAATTGAAAACTTATGTCCACGCAAAACTTGTATGTGAACATTTATAGCAGCTTTATTCATAATAACCCTAAAGCAAAAACAACCCAAATGTTCATCAATGAATAAGTTGACACATATATTTATCCATACAATAGAATATTATTCAGTAATAAGAATGAAGTTCTGGGGTGGGATGGATTTGGAGGTGGGAAGAAGGTTCAAGGGAGAGGAGACATGTGTATATCTATGGCTGATTCATGTTGATGTATGACAAACCAACACAACATTGTAAAGTCATTATCCTCCAATTATAATAAGTAGAATTTAAAAAGAAAAAAATGAAATTCTGACACATGCTACAAGTGGGAACCTTGAAAGCATCATGCCATGTTAAAGAGGCCTGACACCAAAGGCCACATACCATATGATTCTATTTGTAAGAAATGTCCAGAAGAGGTAAATTAATAGAAACAGAAGGTAGGTTTCTGGAGTGTATGGGAAGGAGGCAATGGGGAGTGACTGCTAGTGGGTGCAGGGTTTCTTTTGGGGTGGGCTGAGGCAGTTCCTGGTAGCCAGGGAGCTCAGGCTGCAGTGGAGAGCCAGTGGAATGTTCTAGGTTGGAAGCAGCCTCGTAGTTAGAAGCAGATCTGATTAGCATCGTGGGTGTGGGTCTCCAGTTTGTGCTGCAGGTGCTGGAGAGGCAGGTGGATTACCAAATGCAGCTGCACCACCTGAGCCTCCGCCATCCGCACGTGGAGACCAGCACACACCTGAAGGTGCAGTATAACGGGCGGCTGCCCTTCGTGGTGGGCTTGCGGTGGAAGGACACGTCCAGGGTTGCCCTGTGGAAGTGGGAAGGTGAGTGACAACTATGGGGTGGCCTTGGCTAGTGGTCTTCACTCAAGTCATGCCCACCATCTGCAACACCCTTCCCTTTTGTCTGCCTGGCTATCTCCAGACTCAGGCCTTTAATGTGTTGCAGGAAACACACAAACACATCCCGATTTCTTACCCTTACCAACAGAACTCTACATTACAGGGCCTTGCCTACTTCTCTGACCTTATCTTGCCCTACTTTCCCCATTGCCCATCACCCTGCAACCCTCCTGGCCTCTTTTCTGTTCCCCAGACATACCTCAGGGCCTTTGCACTTGCTATTTCTTCTCCTTGGAACACTGTCTCCCATTTAAAAAGATGGATATATCATAGTTTATCTTTGAATTAATTTTTATTGAAGAAATACATAGTTTGAAAAGTGAATTAGACTATGACATGGAAATTGTTGAAGGTGGGTGAATGTTACATGGGAATCTCATCATAGTCTCTATATTCATGTTATGGACTTGAAAAAATTTTTAAAGTTTTAAAAGTTAAAGTTATAACAAACATGGTAATTTTCTGTTTCATGTCTTCCTATCTCAAATTTTGCTTGAAATGGAAATCACTGTAAATTCTTTTTACTATTTCTTATCAGACCTTCCATCTTTTAATCACACTTACTTCTTGCTTTTTCTCTCTTAGGCATTTTTATTCTCCATGTATTTCTTATTATAGAGGATGAGAATTTAACTTGCACCATCCCTTTTAAAATATGTATTTCCCTCTCTTCCCCTCAAACAGTTACAGTGTGTTAATATTCACTGTTGATATAATTGTGTCCCTCACAGCTGAGACACATGGTATACTAGAATTCTAACTTTTGTTTTTCCTGGAGCTATAATAGCCTTTCCCCCCTGTTTGATTAATTTTTTATATTCCTCCTATGATTATTCTTAGAATTTTTAGCAACAGTGCAAAACTCTTCTCCAGAGGGTCACACACTTCCGGTTACTTGTCAGCTTTGGTTGGTTCTCCTAGTTTTCTTGTCGACAATTCCTGGAGCCACTGCTGCTCCAGGGGAGACCAGCTGTGTCCTGGAGCCTCCCCTCACCATCATTCAGTGAGTTCCTTCCATTTCTCTGGGCCACAGTCTCTGCTTCTTGCACTCATGTCCTTTTTTGCCTTACTCTTGTTCCAACGGAGCACATCCTCCAGTAGCTTCTTCAGAGAGGATAAATGGAAGGTGTATTTGTTAGCTAGGGCTGTGTTAACCAATTACTACAAGCTAGGTGGCTTAAAACAGCAAATGTATTCTCTTAACAGTCTCCAAGACTAGAATTCTGAAGGTGAGGCGTCAGTAGGGCCATGTTCTCTCTGTGACCCTGGGTAGAATCCTTCCTGCCTCTTCCTAGCTTCTGGTGGTGGCTATGAATGCTTGACTTTCCTTGGTTGGTACATTGAGTTACATTAGAGTTACA
>SJYA01013353.1:0-10940 GCA_006410615.1 Neotragus moschatus
CTTGGAGGCCTGAGGCTGATGGAACCTCGAAGCATTTGGTGAAATCTGGGCTGAGATGGTGCCTGTTTCGTTCAGTGTGATGCCCTGAGTGACACGCACCTCACAGGTGAGGTCTGGGTCATGCCTGAGGCTCTTGATTGCTGGACCCAAGATTTCATGTGCAAAGAGGCTGTCAGTGTGATGGGTGATTAAAGGCAAGTGCTGCAAAAACCTGGTCTGAGGTCGTATAAACATCATAAGTAGGGAATTCTCCAGTAGTCCAGTGGTTAGAACTCCAAGTTTCCAATGCAGAGGGCACAGGTTTGATCCCTGGTTGGAGAACTAAGAGCCTACAAGTGCCATGGCGAGGCTGGGGGGGGGGGGGAAATCATAGGTAGACAAGACAAGCACATAGATGCAAAGAGATGATTTATTGGAAAAGACCCCGATGCTGGGAAAGATGGAGGGCAAGAGGAGAAGGGGACAGCAGAGGACGAGATGGCGGGATGGCATCGCCGACCGGGTGAACATGAGTCTGAGCAAACTCCGGGAGATGGTGAAGGACAGGGA
Source organism: Neotragus moschatus (assembly GCA_006410615.1). Classification (NCBI taxonomy): domain Eukaryota; kingdom Metazoa; phylum Chordata; class Mammalia; order Artiodactyla; family Bovidae; genus Neotragus; species Neotragus moschatus. Next base: position 550 of record SJYA01013353.1, read on the forward strand.
AGCCTGGTGTGCTGCAGTCCACGGGGTCGCAGAGTCAGACACAACTTAGCAACTGAACAACAGCAAAGACAAGTGACCAGTTTGTCATCCAGGTCTTCCTCTTTGCAACTTGATTAAAGAGAAGAAAAACTTGGGGTGGGGGCAAGGAGGGACAATGCTGGCACATATTATCATCAGCCCTAAATGCCTTCAAGTTCCTTATGTCTTTCAGTGAGTTCTTCTCTTTTGGGGGGAAGTATTTTCCTAAGAGCTTTGGGATTTCTCATCTCTGACTGTGCTGCTTGCTGAGGACTGATTCGGTCACAGGTTCCCTTATCCTCTCAGGAAACAATGACAGTCACCCCACCTCTTCCCCCTACCATACCTAAGGCTACCACGTCATAAAGCTCAGTGTTTCTCTCTGTCAAGTTAGAACCCTGAATGTCTGTCTGGTTAAACAGTATAGCCCTGTGGGTACTACTTCAGAAGTAACTGTGCAGTACTTCCATTTCCCAGGCACTCCTTGAAAAGAGTTCTCTGTGATTGTTACTGAGTTGCCCTTTTCAGAAGTGATAAATGCCAGTGAATTCAAGCACCAAGAGATGGTAAAGGGTGCAACAGTATAACTTAGCCACTTGGTCTGGATGATCAGGGAAGCCTCAGTGGCTCAGAGATAAAGAATTTCCCTGCAGTGCAGGAGAGACGGGTTGAATTCCTGGATGAGAAAGATCCCCTGGAGAAGGGAAGAGCAACCCACTCCTGGAGAATCCCATGGACAGAAGAGCCTGGGGGGCTACAGTTTTGGGGTCACAAAGAGTCAGACACAGCTGAGCATGCACCCGCACACCAGGTGATCAGAGAAGCCACCCCCGAGGCAGCTGGGGAGCCTGGTTTATGGGGAACAGCACACCCAGAAAGCTCACCACAGCCCTGCCTGAAAACCAGCTCTGTAACCAGGGGCCCCTGTGCAGCCTGAAATCTACCTTCCCCTGAGGGACCTGTTGGTCCAGCACGGATGGTCCCTTGTGACACCAGGACTTGATCTTGCGCAAGGAACATCCTTTCTCTCTTGTACCAACCTTTAACCCATAAGAACTATTTAGTCTGGTCTATTTAAAGAAAGTGATGCAATCATGCTAAGGAGAAGACTGCCAGAAAAAACAAAATCCTAATCACTCCTTTAAAGTTATATGTATTGCAAGTGCTGGGTAAGCTGTTCACAAAGCACCACAAGGTTAGACCTCACACCAACCACACAAACAGGCGTCACACCCATTTCTGAGGTGCGGAAACTGGGGCCAAGAGGTTGGGAAGGTGCTCGGGTCACTCACTGGTACACAGGGCAGCGGGGAGGGATGAAGCCAGACCTCATGTTCTTTACTGTTACTCTTGGCAACTAAACTCATAGAGCTTTGAAAAGCATCTTGTCTGGTCAGACAGAGCACACGGGGCTGGGACTGGGGCTGACCTAAAATCCTCCTGTGTTTACATGAACTTGGGTTTTAAATTTTTATTTAAATTTCATTTTACTTCATTTTTCATTTAAATTTCACTTTTCACGTAAATTTCTTTGATAGTCTCCTACAGTTAAAGTCTGTACGTTCTTGGATGAATAAATTAAAAATTAAATTAAAATTTAATTAAATTTAATTTAATTAAAAAAAGAAGAAGAAGATGGAATCTGTCTGTAGGACATATGTTGCTAGTCGCTCAGTTCTGTCCACAGCCTGTAGTCAGCCAGGCACCGCTGTCCATGGAATTCTCCAGGAAAGAATACTGGAGTGGGTTGCCATTTCCTTCTCCAGGGGATCTTTCTGACCCAGGGATAGAACCTGGGTCTCCTGCATTGCAGGCAGATTCTTTATCTCTGAGCCACCAGGAGAGCCTAGAACAGATATTGTTAATACAAAAAATGTATTCTTATATACAGTTTTTCTGTATACAGCTTTTCTATACACAGTTTTTATGTATAAATGTATTACTACATACAGTTACAAATAGATGGGGAAACAATGGAAACAGTGAGAGACTTTACTTTCTTGAGCTCCAAACTCACTGCATATGGTGACTGCAGCCATGAAATTAAAAGACGCTTGCTCCTTGGAGGAAAAGCCATGACCAGCCTAGACAGCATATTAAAAAGCAGAGATAGTACTTTGCTGACAAAGGTCCATCTAGTCAAGGCTATGGTTTTTCCAGTAGTCATGCAGTCATTTCCTCAGTCATAAAGCTGAGGGCCGGAGAACTGATGGTTTTGAACTGTGGTGCTGGAGAAGGCTCTTGAGAGTCCCTTGGACTGCAAGAACATCCAACCAGTCCATCCTAAAGGAGATCAGTCCTAAATACTCATGGGAAGGACTGATGCTAAAGCAGAAACTCCAATATTTTGGCCTCCTCATGCAAAGAACTGACTCACTGGAAAAGACCCTGATGCTGGGAAAGACTGAAGGCAGGAGGAGAAGGGGACGACAGAGGATGAGATGGTTGGATGGCATCACCGACTCAATGGACATGAGTTTGAGCGAGCTCCGGGAGTTGGTGATGCACAGGGAAGCCTGGCATTCTGCAGTCCATGGGGTCACAGAGTTGGACACAACTGAGTGACTGAACTGAACTGATATACAGTAGGTACGGACAAACACTGTTTGATTCCACTTATACGAGGTGCCTAAAATAGTCAAAATCAGAGTCAGAAAGTACACTGGTAGATGCCAGGGGCTGGGAGGTGGTGGTCAGGGGAGTAGTGGGGAAGGGAGATGAGGAGTTAGTGTGTAATGGAGACAGAGTTTCAGTTTAGGAAGGTGAAAAATTTGGGAGCTACTTGATGGTGAGAGTTACACAGCCATGTGAATGTGCTTGGTGTCATTGAACTGTACAGTAAAATATGGTTAAAATAGTATGTCTTATATTATGTGACTTTTGCCACAATAAAACACATTTAAAAAATCAACAAAGCAGAAGAAAATGTCAAAGATGCTCATGAGAAGAGGAAGAGTGAGGAATATCACAGACGGTCAGAGGAAATGATCATTTTCAAGCTGCTTGAATCAGCTGAATCGCTATTTGTACAATTCACGCTCCTGTCTTCAGGGCGTGATGGTTGTGTAGGGTCAGTTCCTGAAGATGTTTTAACAATCCCTCCTGCCTCCACTGTTCTCCTCCCCACAATAAGGCAAATCAAACCGGGGATCCAGGACCCACCTCTGTAACACGCAGAGGTGGGAGAGAGTTGTGTGTGAGCCAGAGAGCTATGAGAGGAATTTGCAGAAGACGCAGGAGTTCACGAATGGAATGGCCGGCCTCCAAGCTCGCCAAAGCATCTTGTTCCTAAGCTTCCTCTGTGTTATCAGACTTGGGTGGAAGCCCACAGCCAGCCAGAGTGAAGAGACGAAGCTCATTCTCCAGGAGGCAGGGGAGGGCCCTCCCCCCACCCTGTGATGCCCCTTCCTCTCCTATTCTTACAAGATGGTGAGCGGCTGGCCCACTCAGCGTGCAATCTCCCTTAAATGCCTGCTGGCCGCCCTACCTGGCAGCCCACACTGACCTCTCTGATGCCTCCTCTTGTGAGGAAGCTGCGGACAGGTGGCCAAGAGAGGAGGTGGGAGGGGATATTCAGGCCGAGGGAGCAGCCTTGTGCAACAGTCAGGGAGGCGAGAGTAGGGAAGCAGCTCAGGGCTCTGAGTGGAGGTCCTTCCAGCCAGCTGTCCATTACCATCATCGGGGGGCTTGGAAGGTGCCCAGGCTCATGGGTGACCCCAGATTAATAAACAGGACCTCTGCAGTCAGGACAGACATCCGAGACCCCAAAGGCAGCCATGGCTGAGAACCAGTGGTGCCAAAGTGAACCCAGAAAAAGGCAGGAGTGAGGCCGAGGGCTGGCATTGGGCAAGTGTGCAGAGTGGATGGTGGGGTCTCTGGTGAACCCCCCATTTCTTAAGCACGAGCAGCAGAATCGCCTGTGAAGAGGCTGCTATGGCCCCCAGACAGGAGACAGCGGTGTCGGCCCTAATTCTGGACACAGGAAGGACCCAGAGCACAAGGACGGTTTCAGAGATCAGAGGGAGTCAGGTGGAGAGGGGCGGGGAGAGGGGCAGCTATGTAGCCAAAGGGATGAAGAAATGGGGACTGGTCAGGAAGACCTCTTTACTTTTTATGTGAGTATAAATATAGGGCATTTACTTATCTATTTTGGCTGTGCTGCATGGTTTATAGAATCTTAGTTCCCTGATCAGTGATTGAACTCACATCCTAGGCATAAAAACGTGTGGAGTCCTAACCACCGGCTGTGCTGCTGGGCTCAGTCACTGAGTTGTGTCTGACTCTTTTTGACCACAGTCTACCAGGCTCCTCTGTCCACGGGATTTCCCAGGAAAGAACACTGGAATGGATTGCCATTTTCTACTCCAGGGGATCTTCCTGACCCAGGGATCGAACTTGGATCTCCTGCATCTCCTGCTTTGGCAAGCAGACTCTTTACTACTAGTGCCATCTGGGAAGCCCCCTAACTACTGGACCACCAGAGAATCCACAAAATTGAGTATTTAAAATAGTACTATTCCGGAAAACCCTAGAAGTATAATTTCCAGACTCAAATATTTCATTGTTTTGTTTACCAAGTATTGTTTACTCTGTAGAAAATAATTTTTTAAATGTTCACCAAAAAGGAGGACATCAGTGTCTGCAGTAATGAGATTTCTTATTCGTACAAATAAAATCAGAAGTGGTCCTCAACATAGCCACCCAACTTAATTCCGCTCCACTCTGGGCTCTCCGTGGTATTTTTCATCACTGGCTCAGTTTTACAGAGGGAACATCAGCATCACCTTCTGAAGTCTTTCAGAATTCAAATTTACACAAAGTTGTTAGGAGAGAGCAGGAGAGGCGAATAATAGAGGAGTTTGGGAAAATGATAAAATAAAAATAAAAACAAAGTCTTATGATTATGTCTATAATTTAAAAATTTATGTTGTGAAATAAAGCTGTGAGGAAGATACCCAGACCCACGGTTGCAAATGTAACTAAGCATTTAGCACTCGATCCATTTTTAGGTTTATTTCAGTTGTAGGCACTGAAGTGCTTTTGCACTGTGGTGTTGGAAAAGACTGCAAGGAGATCCAGCCAGTCCATCCTAAAGGAAATCAGTCCTGAATATTCTTTGGATGGATTTCAGCTGAAGCTGAAACTCCAATACTTTGGCCACCCGATGAGAAGAGCTGACTCATTGGAAAAGACCCTGATGCTGCGAAAGATTGAAGGCGGGAGGAGAAGGGGATGACAGAGGATGAGATGGTTGCATGGCATGACTGATGTGATGGACATGAGTTTGAGTAGGCTCTGGGAGTTGGTAATGGACAGGTAAGCCTGGCGTGCTGCAGTTCATAGGGTTGCAAAGAGTCAGACACTACTGATCAACTGAACTGAACTGCTGCTGCTGCTGCTAAGCCACTTAAGTTGTGTCCGACTCTGTGCGACCCCATAGACGGCAGCCCACCAGGCTCCCCTGTCCCTGGGATTCTCCAGGCAAGAACACTGGAGTGGGTTGCCATTTCCTTCTCCAGTGCCTGAAAGTGAAAAGTGAAAGTGAAGTCGCTCAGTCATGTCTGACTGAGCCAAGACACTGGTAAATCATGACACAGAGCACAGTGGACGGAGCACTAGGTTCTACGGCCTGGCAGTGCCTCCCACAGTCCCTGGGACCCCAGCTGTCCTGTCTCTGTGGGCCTCAGATGCCACTCTATCTCATGAGCCCTTGGAATAAGGAATGTTTCTCCACCCAACTGCCTGTTAGAATCCCCTAGGAAGATTTTACACATCAACGTCCCTAGAAATTTCTGGTAGTAGGTCCTTGACATCAATATTTTTTTAAAAAACTCCCCAATATATGGGTTAATAAAACAAATATTGTATTTTAACACATATATGTGGAATCTCAGAGAAAATGGTACAGTGAACCTATTTGCAAAGCAGAAATAAAGACACAGACCTAGAGAACAAATGCATGGACACTAAGGAGGGAAAGAGGGAGTTGGATGAATTAAGAGATTGGGACTGACATATGTACACTACTATGTATAAAGTGAAAGTGTTAGTTGCTCAGTTGTGTCTGACTCTTTGCGACTGCAATGGACTATAGCCACCAGGCTCCTCTGTCCATGGAACTCTCCAGGCAAGAATAGTGGAGTGGGTTGCTACTCCACTTCTCCAGGGCGTCTTCCCCACCCAGGAGCGAATCCAGGTCTCCTGCATTGCAGGCAGATTCTTTACTGTATAAAATAGATAACTAATGGGGAACACGGTGGTGACCAATATGGGAAGGAAATTGAAGGAAGAGAGGGTATATGTGTACATGTGGCTGATAAACTTTGCTGTGCAGCAGAAAACAACACGACATTGTAAAGCAACTAAATTCCAACAATGAAAAAAAGAAAAATCTCCCCAAGTGGTTCCAATGCATTGCCCAAGCTGGCAATTGCTGGATGATCAAGATGATTTCTATATTCTCTTCTAAAAATCAGGTTTTTTTAAAACCTAATTTCATGGGACACTTTTCCCTCAATTTCTCATTCCAAAAAGAAAATCCGGAATAGCACAAACTTCCTTTTGTTTCCAGGAAACACACACAGGCAAAGACGCAGCAGTCAAGACCAAGGTTTAAGTATGCCTTCAGCATTGGGATGGTTTGGCTGATTTTAAGGAGAAATTCTCCATAACTTCTGAAGGGGAGTTGCTGTTTCCAGGTGCACTGAGAAGCCCCTAGGTGAGCAAGAAGGAAAGGAAGTCAATGGAGCCCCAGGCCAGCTCTCCGAACCGGCCAAGCCGTGGTGGCCCTCCGGCCACTAACCTTTACGCCAGTGGAGTGAGCCGTCCCTGAACACAATAGAAGCTCTGCCACTTTGAAGATAAGCTCACACAGCCTGCTTGAAACAATAATTCTGTACTTTCTTTCCTGTTTCTAGATTTATTTTAAGTATTAGTATAAAATGTCAGAGCAGNACTAACCTTTACGCCAGTGGAGTGAGCCGTCCCTGAACACAATAGAAGCTCTGCCACTTTGAAGATAAGCTCACACAGCCTGCTTGAAACAATAATTCTGTACTTTCTTTCCTGTTTCTAGATTTATTTTAAGTATTAGTATAAAATGTCAGAGCAGCTGATAGCAGCCAGATCAGTTTGTATAAAACTCGACTGCCTGTTTGTGGTATATTATGGCTATATTTGACACAGGAAAGCACTTAATCATGTAGGCTATCAGCAGACCACACCCACCTTTGTGAGGACCCTCCGAGGCCACAAGATTTATCACTGTGAACTTGAACTGGATGGACAGGCCCTGATGGATAACATAGGCTACTTCTGAGAAGTTGGGGCTAGAAGGGTACCATCCACAACCCAAGAGCCAGGAGAAGGTCAGGAGCACAGAGCCGTCTCCCACAGAGGGCCTGAGCATCTCCTACCTATGCCCTGGCTCTCATCTCAGGCCGTTGAAATCTTCAGAGTGGAAATCTGATGTGGTGGCAATTGCAGCAACCTCCCAAAGCCCCATTTTGCTCCAAAATGACTTTTTCTGAGGCTGCTAACCACAGTTTTCTCCGCACACCGCTGATCAGTGAACAGTGAACCCGTTTACAGAAAAAGCCTAGCATCTCCATTGTTCACTAGTCTCTTTTCCAGTGGGTTACTCTGTTTGCGTATTTGCAGGTCTTGGCAGTTGGGAGGCTGGCACTGTGGGCAGGAGATGGTGGGGCCCCTTCTCTCCTTTTCACCTACTGGACACCTGAGGCCCATAAGAGAAGTAAGTGAGGGCTTCCCTGGTGGCTCAGTGGTACAGAATTCACCTGCCAATTTAGAAGACACAAGTTCAGTCCTTGAGTTGTGAAGAGTGCACATCCCATGCAGCAACTAAGCCCATGGGCCACAACTACTGAGGCTGCACTCTAGAGTCTGGGAGCCACAACTACCAAGCCCACACACCACAACTATGAAGTCTGTGAACCCTAGAACCTGTGCCCTGCAACAAAAGAAGCCCAAACACAGCAACTAGAGCAGTCCCTGCTCGCTGCAACTAGAGAAAAGCCCACACAGCAACGAAGACACAACAGTCAAAAATAAACAAATAGCGAAAATTACTTTTTAAAATGTGACTAATACAAACAGAGAAACTGAACCTTTATAAGCAAGAAGTTAAGTGAGCTGACCATGGCGAGGTGTCCACAAGTCTCTGCAATCCGGAAACCCCAGCCCTAAATCCTTCTGCTTGTACGTGAAGCACTCAGGCCATTCCATCTGGTGCTGGCTTTTGCCCAGAGTCAAAACCTCTGAATTCCGCTCCTGGTTTCCCCTTTCTGTAGTGGCAGTGTGGCCTTTCACAGTCACCTGTGCTCTCTGCTTCCACCTCTGGGGGTGATGGTTCCGAGGCACCCAGTGTACTGGGATGTACCCAGATGGGAATGTACACCGCAGAGGACTAGTGTCTAATGGATGGGAAAATACTATTATGTTGTCATTAAATATTAATATTCTTAAATACTTGTTTGGAATTACACTCTGGGGCCAGTCTCACTGCTCACAGCTCAGCTCTTCCAAGTTGCTTACAAAACCCGTCCCAGCCTCAGTTTCCTCATCTGTAAGGCAGCAACAGTAGAATCTTATAGCTTCTTTTTCTCATTATTATGGACATATTCTGACATATTTTTAATGGTAGACGGAGACGGAGAATCAACTACAAAAATCTGTGCATCACCTAGGCCCAAACATCTTTTCTCAGATTTCCTCCAAACCAACTCCCAGGCAGCAAGCCCTTTCCCAGTCTCCGGCTGATTAGGTTATGTTTTCTAAGATCACCACTGTGCCATGTCACACCCAACAAAATCAACAACACTTCTTTATCATCCAATACCTAGGCCACAGCCAATTTTCCCTGATTGTCTCACAGATGTATTTTTATAGTTGGTTTATTCACTCAGAATGAGAGTAAGGTTCAAATGCTGAACATGGTTACTATATACCTTAAGCCACATTTATTGAGTAACAGTCTCCCCCTCCACCCCTCACCCTACCCCCACCTTAAATCACAGCATAGTTATGTTGGAAAAATTGTATCATTTGTCTCCTGGAATGTTCCACATTGTGGATGAGGTTGATTGCTTCTTTCTACTGATATCCAATTCTCTCTACCCCATCCTTAGTACAGATGTCCTGGTAGGTTTATGGGAAGGAATACATGAGTTGATACCTATAAAACAGTGCTATATTCATTTGTAAAGGCTGCTGCAACAAAGTATCACAAACTGGGTGGCTTAAACAACAGACCTTTATTCTATCACAGTTTAGGGGCCAGAAGCCTCTCTTTGGTGCCTAGCTGCCATTTCTCCCTGTGGCTCTTTACCTCCTCACCCTTGTATTTGATTCTGTCTCCAAACTCCCCTTTCCTAAAAGGACGCCAGTCAGATCAGGTTGGGACCTACTTCAGTGACCTCATCTCAGTTAACCACACCTGCAACAATTGATTGCCCAATAAGGTAGCATCCTGGGGTGCTGAGGGTCAGGACTTGAATATGCACATTTTGTGGGGACACAGTTCAACCCATAAGAGCACAAATATGTGGCACATGGTAAAATTTCTATAAATATTAGCTACATTGTCAATAATTCCATCATGACCATGTTATATTGTTACTTATTTAAGGATTCAGTGAGTCAATTCGTGTAAAACATTGAACACAATACCTAGCCAGTAGTGAAATTTCTATAAATATTAGCTACAAAGTCGTAATGTGTTACAACGTTACTTATTTAGTGATTGTTTCTGTACTAATGTATATTCATGTTAGAGTGTTTCTTCTTTAGTAATTTTAATACTAATTTAAATTCACTCTTGTTGTTCAATCGCTCAGTCGTGTCAGGCTGTTTTCAATCCCATGGGCTGCAGCATACCAGGCTTCCCTGTCCTTCACTGTCTTCTGGAGTATGTGCAAACTCATGTCCATTGAGTCAGTGATACCATCCAACCATCTTATAAGACTCAGAACGAGCCTCAGGACAAATCAATTTTACTAGGTAGGGGCACAGGAAAAGATCTGCCACTTGGGAGAGAAGAGGGTAAGGGGGAGCCCATGGCCACCAGAGCAGCCAGAAGCCCCCGCTGGGGAAGGTCAAGTCCTGGCTCTCCTGTGTCACTGGCCATACCGTTTGGACACACTGCTTCTTCAGACTGAAGTTTCCTTCCCTCCGAAGTGAGCAAACATTTGATATTCTCCAAGTCTCTTTGACTTTTGCTATTTCTAGGTTCTATAAAGAAAAGGATGGTAAAGGGCATAGCAGACAACTTCACTTATAACATTAAGAAAGCTATTTCTCTCTCTTTATAGTATCATCAAAAAATTTACCAGTTATTAGACAACTGGTAACCATGT
>SJYA01013354.1:0-11099 GCA_006410615.1 Neotragus moschatus
GAGGAAGCTGATCTGCCAGCTCAAAGCACGGACACAACTGACCAAGATGTGTATAAGAGACAGGGACTCGGGAGGACCAGAAGAGGTCCTCTGGGACGAGGGAGGGGTCTGGGCAAGCCTGATGGCAGAGAACCCTCAGGCAGAGTCAGTGACAGCATTAGAACAGGGTGCCACGGAAGCTCACCTCTTCCTCGGTCATCCTCTCATTAGTGACCAGGACAAGGCCTACAGCTCACTTTTAATCATGGAAATTGGTAAAGACAGCTGAAATTTGGGTCCATTCTAGAAAGACAGCTGAAATTTGGGTCCATTCTAGAAAGGGCCCCACTCCCAGAAGCTCTGGTTCTCCTGGTAAACAAAACAGAAGCAAATTCGGTTCTGGTTTCTGGAAGTTCCTTTTCCAATCCTCTCCTATAATCAAAGAGAATTCTTCATAGAAAACTTGCAGAAAAACTGCAATTTACAAGAAACAGCATGTCATGTATGTGCACTTCATAAATCTGGTAGGGGGATCAGAATCACAACTCTTGCCCTTGTTGGGATTAGAACAGAGAAAAAGTACTGTGATTGCATTATAATAGGAGCCAGAGTCCAAGATTGGGGATTTTCTTGCTGACCCAGCCACCCACTGCCCTGCAGATGCCTAGTGCTGTACTAATCCTTCATTGTGCTAATATTTGGAATTACCCTTTACCATAGGCTGGACATTTGTGTCTCCCCAAAGTTCATATGTTGAAATCCTAACCCCCAATGTAATGGCATTAGGAGGTAAGGCTTTGGGGAGCTGTGATCAGGCCCTAAGTGTGGAGTCCTCATGAATGGGATTCATACCTTTATAAGGAGGTGCCAGACATTGATTGCCCTTGTCCTCTTTCCACCACGTAAGGATGTGAGAAGGGCCCATTTGCAACCCAGAAGAGAGATGATCCTCACCAGAACTGGACCATGCTGGTACTCTGATATCCAACTTCCAGACTCTAAAACTATAAGAAATAAACTGTTACTGTGTATAGTCACTCAGTCTGTGGTGTTTGTTATAGCAGCCTAAACTAAGACACATTTCCTCTGACTTTAAGTTCCTGGAAAGCAGGAACCCAGTCTAAAACTTTCTTCTTGGACTCTCCGGGTGGTCCAGTGGTTAAGAATCAATCTGTCAGTTCAGGGACATGGGTTCGATCCCTTGTCCAGGAAAATCCCACATGCTATGGAGCAACTAAGCTCATGTGCCACAACTACAGAGACTTTGCTTAAGAGTGTGTGCTCTGCAATAAGAGAACCAACGCAGTGAGAAGCCCACACACTGCAACTACAGAGTAGCCCCCGATCGCTGCAGCTAGAGAAAACCCGCATGCAGCAGTGAAGACCCAGCACAGCCATCAACAAATAAATAAAACTAAATTTCCTTCTTTCCTCCACTGCTGTTCATACATCACAGGCACAAAAACCTGGATTTGCTCATTTTTAACTTTACTGGGTTTACAACTGCAGCACGAGAATTTGCATGCCTGAATTCTCTTCCAACATGTATAATCGAAATGTTTCTATTATTCCAGGCTAGCCTATCGTGTGATCACCCAGTAAGCCAGCCGACATTCATCGCACATGCAGAGCAATGCGAATCTACTAGCTGAGGTGTGATCCATGCTGCAGTATGAGGTGGTGAGGAATCTGCCTGCCAATGCAGGAGTCGTACGAATCACGGGTTCCATCCCTGGCTTGGGAAGATCCCTTGGAAGAGGAAATGGCAACCCACTCCAGTATTCTTGCCTAGAAAATCCCATGGACAGAGGAGCCTGGCGGGCTACAGACCATAGGGTCACAAAAATACGACTGAGTGACTAAACAGTAAGCACCAGGACTTCACGACATGCTTTGGGGTCCCCTAGGGGAATGGTTGGTGTCATCTAATCACCCACTGGTTATCTCATGAGGGCCCTGAGTCTGGCTCCTTCAGCAAGTGGTGTGCAGCCCAGAGCTGCAAATTTTCTGCACTGTTGATGTGCCTGCTACAAAACACAAATAAAAAAGATTCAAGTTATGGTGCCTGTCAGCAAAGGAACCATGTGAAGACTGTCCTCGGTTTTCCTCAAAACTGGAAACTGGTCAGACAGTTAGGAGGCAGTTTTCTACCCGTAGAAATCTGTGTAACCACAGCGCTGACAGCCAGAGGAAGCTGATCTGCCAGCTCAAAGCACGGACACAACTGACCACCAACCACCCATGTATCCAACACCAGCCACAGAAAGTACTTTGGAGTGATGTGGTTTGGACAGTTGGCCTTAGGAAGAGCCTAGTGTAACACAGAGAATAGCCTGGAAATTAGCAGTTCTGAATTCCCCTGTGAACTCCATGCTTTGGGCCAGTCGCCTAAGCTTCCGTGTCCTTGCCTATGAAAACATGGTTTTGCCTCCAATTGCTAGGGCTCCTTCAGACTCTCATCCTTGGGTATTGGGTACCTATTGTTTCCATGTAGGAGGATAAAAGGAACCCCACTTCTCCCAAAGGGTAGCTGCAACTTGAGTCAAAATGAGACGCTGGTAGAGAAAACAGTAAAATACTTCAAAAGAAAAGAGGGTTGCCAAACTCCCCCATCAACCCCAAGGCCAAGTTGAGTTTGAATTCCTTTTGCATCAGCAGCTCTGCCAGTGGCCACATCCTTCTAAATGGCTCTTTTACAATGGCCTTGATGACTTTCCAGCAGATTGAGCCAGAACATCTTGATCTCTTTCTGGGGGTCTACTCAACCTTGGATGCCCTCTCCACCCTTTAGGCAACAGTTATTATCACATAAGCTGCTCTCTTCCTGGGCCCTCCCATGACTGGGTGACCAACCTCAGAGCTGACCCAGCCGCAGGCCTCTGGCCAAGAGCTGCTTTCTGGGAGGCCCAGAAGGTTCTGAGGCTGCACCCCCCCACACACACCTTTGCTCCCAGAAACACACCCCCACCCAACACCCTTCACACACATCAATGTCCCCAGCTAGCAGAGACTAGGGACTCCCCAGCCGCTTTTCCAGGCATTTTCTGTGGCACTTCCCCAATGCCCGTCACAAGACAGCAAGGATTCAAGAGAAGGGGGAAGCAGGCCACCCAGAGGGACCTTAAGAGAATCAGAATTTCCAGTTACCTTGTCTGCTCCTCTTTACAGATAAGAAGGGAGAGGCCGGTTTCCAAAGCTACTAGTTAGTGGCTAAGGTGGAAATGACAACCCACTCCAGTATTCTTGCCTGGGGTGGGGGTGGAATCCCATGGACAGAGGTGCCTGGCGCTACAGTCCATGGGGTTGCAAGAGCCAGACATGACTGAGCGCTCACAAACTGAAAACAGATTTCCTGATACCTAGTCAGGACCAGTTCCCACCTGATTCATTACATTTTCTCAATGTGATTTCAGTGGAATCACAGATAGATGATATTCTAAAACTCATAGATGACAAGATTCTAAAAACCCAAGGAAGTATTCAAGGGAAGTGAGAACCTACCTGGCTGTAGCCTCTTTAAATGAAGTCTCCCAGAGCCCTTAAGGCCATGCTGTGTGTCTGGACCCCACAGGGCAGTGTCTGAACCTGATTCAGCTCCATAGATGTGATTTCTCTTCACACGGAGGACAACTCACCAGTTCCCTTAGTAAGCTGAGTCAGTTCCAAGAGGAGAATCCTGAGGCCAGAACCAGGCCCCCCATGGGGATCCCATGCTGAAAATGCAGTCCCCACCAGAGGGTGGCTTCCTGTCTTCAGTCTGATCCAGCCTAGACTCAAACCTCTTCTTTTAATTTCCTGTCCCATAGTGAAGAACCAGGCTGAAACGCTGAAACCAGGACTCCTTAGCAGCTCAGGTCAGGAGGAGAAAATAACAGAACAGATACGAGGCTCATAGCCTGGGCACTCGACTGTTTGGGGAGGTGGAGTAGGTTTCCTACTACAGCTCCCCGCCGGAGAACCTGGCCCGTCTTCACTCTGTGTTCAGTCTATCGGTTGTGTCCTACTCTGTGGCCCCACGGACTGTAGCCCGCCAGGCTCCTGTCCGTGAGATTTTTCAGACAAGAATACTGGAGTGGGTCGCCATTCTCCTCCTCCTGGGGATCTTCTCCACCCAGGGATCTTCACTCTATTCGGTTCCAACTGTCTCTGCTCCAGGCTCCTTGTGACTCCTTTCCCTGTTTGGTTCACCTGCTGACGTACCTAGTGCTGCAGCAGAACTTCCAGTCTGTTCTAGCTCTGCTCTCAGGTTCAAAGCCTGTCTCCCCTCAAGGATGACAAACCCCACAGTTGTAACATGTGCTGAATAAATACTGGTGCCAGGCTAAAATATGGTCATACAGGCAGAGGAAAGAGAGCTAGGAAGAGAGTAAGGAAAATGATGGCACATTCTTAAATAAAGGAGGTCACTGAATAACACTGTCAGCCTGAGAGAGCAATAGGGTAGGCTGACCACTTTCACAGCAACTCAGGACACCTGCTTGGGAGCCAGCAAGCCTTCTCCTGTGGTGCCAGTGTGTGGAGGGGAGGATGGGGAAGCAGGAACAAGGCACTTGGACAACTTAAAGAACAGACATCTTGAACTTATGGTTGCCAGGTTGGGGGGGGCGGGCGAAGAGGGGTGAAAGGGATAGCTAGGGAGTTTGGGATGGACAGGTACATACCACTATATTTAAAATGGATAACCAACAAGGACCTACCTTCTGTATAGCACATGCTGCTGCTGCTACTGCTGCTAAGTTGCTTCAGTCGTGTCCGACTCTGTGCGACCCCATAGACGGCAGCCCACCAGGCTCCACCATCCCCGGGATTCTCCAGGAAAGAACACTAGAGTGGGTTGCCATTTCCTTCTCCAATGCATGAAAGTGAAAAGTGAAAGCGCAGTCGCTTAGTCATGTCAGACTCTTCATGACCCCATGGACTGCAGTCCACCAGGCTCCTCCGTCCATGGGATTTTCCAGGCAAGAGTACTGGAGTAGGGTGCCATTGCCTTCTCCGGTACAGCACATGGAATGCTGCTAAATGTTATGTGGCAGCCTGGATTGGAGGGGAGTTTGAGGGAGAATGGATGTAGATCTAAGGCTGAGTGCCTTTGCTGTTCAGCTGAAGCTATCACATTGTTTGTTAATCAGGTATGGTCGTGGTGGTGGAGTTGCTAAGCTGTGTCTGACTCTTGTGCCCCCAAGGAGTGTAGCCTGCCAGGCTCCTTTGTCCATGGGATTCTCCAGTCAAGAATACTGGAGTGGGTAGCCATTCCCTTCTCCAGGAGAACTTCCCCACCCAGGGATCAAACCTGGGTCTCCAACATTGTAGGCGGATTTTTTACCAACTGAGCCACCAAGAAAGCCCATATACCCCAATACAAAATAAATAGTTCAAAGGAGAAAAAAATAAGAGAGAAAGGAAGACGAAGCGCTCGGGCTTTTTCTTTTAATTATTTACCAGATAAAAAAAGAAAAAATAGTGATTGTTTCTTTTTACCCCCAACATATCAGTTTCCCAAGGCTGAGTGGGAGAGAAATTTGTGGAACAGTGATTGTGCTCCTGGCCTGGAGCAGATGCCTCCCCTTGCTCTCCGCCACCCCCAGCGGGAGGGGCAGGGCCAGGGGCCGGGCAGGCCTCTGGGACTGCCGCAGGGCAGCGGTGTGGCTGGTGTTTTGTCTTCTCCCTGCTGCCAGCACATTCAGACCCTCTCCTGCCTGTCCCCCCACCATCCTCCCCTACTCATCAAAGAAGTAGGAAGATGGGCCTCCAGGAGGTGGGGCTGGGTGCAGAGCAGGACCGGGGAAGCACACAGCTGACATGGCCGAGGCCACCGTCTTCTGCTTCTATTGCACATCCTGGCTCAGATGCCCTGCCCTGAGTGTTGGGCCACAACATAAGATGCTTTTGAAATTCAAACGAAACAATGTGTTTTTCTGCCAGGCTCACAAAGGGGAGGTGTGCTGTTGTGTGGATTCTTCTGATTTGTATTAAGTTATATTTAAGTTATTCACCACAGGGGCAAGGCAAAGATAGCTTTTTAAGAAAGAAGATGGGGTTCGGATTCCTGGGGCCCTGTAGTCACCTGGGCTTCTGTCAAGTTCAAAAGACCCAGAGTAACCCTTTCTCCAGTCCACAGATGTTCTTTTGCATAACTTGGAAGAGGCAGCTGTGTCCATCAACCCCACGAGACCCCTCTCCAACTGTCACGACTCTGAGCCACTTGGGGGTGACCTCTCTTTCTGAACACCTGGAGAATCTGACAATGGACCCCAGGGAGCCCTAGTGCAGGCAGGGCTCTTCCCCACTGTCTCTCCCGGGCTTCTCCACAGGAGTAATGGGAAGGAACTGGCGTTTGCCCCCTTGTTTCACACTGTGCGTTTCTCCCTAAAGTGGCAGCTGTTTGAGTCTCCTCCTTCTCATTACCAGAGGGAACAGAGAGGGGCTGGGAGCTGTGTACCGGACCAACAGACAGAATAAACTCCTCTAAACACGCGGGGCGTGGGGAGGGGCCATGAGGACAGACTCTGATTTGGCAAACCTGCACAAACTCTTTCGCCTTCGCTGGCCAGAATGAGGCTGTGGGGGAAGACAAACCTAACTGAGCCCGTGGCAGGACTGCAGGCTATGAGACGACAGGGCACACACAGAACCGTATAAACTGTGGCACTAGAAAGATGAGAAGGCAGGGCCACGACCCCGGCCGGCAGCACGCCTTGGGCGCACGCTTCCAGAAGCTCTGTGTCCCGTGGAAAGTGGCGGCATCCAGATGCAGCAGCGCTTGTCCTCCCTCCTCTTCCCAACACATTCCGAGTTTCTCGTTTAAATAACTATGTACACACACACACATACACGCAAGCCTGGTCTCTCTCTGACGTGAGGGTCCTTCACTTGAGGGTCCTACAATGGCTTTAGAGAGTTGGTTCCAATTGTCTTTTTGGAGATTTCCTGCTTGGGACCAAACCTGCAGGGAGACGAAATGGCTGAACCCTATGGCAGATCTCTGAGATGAAAGCACCCCAGTGTTTAAGGGGCTGAGTCTTATTATAAATAAGGAGCCCAGGACTCCCTTCCCCCATTTGGTACCCTGGCAGATGGAGCAAGCATGCTGGGACCCGTTAACCGTGAGCCAGAGGGTCACAAGCCCACCAGCCACCCTGGGAACACAGCTCCCTACCTCCCTCTGATAAGGACAGTTTCTCAAGTTCAGCTTCAAGTTCGGCATCTGAGATCCTAGTGTTAGGCACACTGTTGATATAAAACGTCTCCTGGGGGTTGCTGGGCAGATCCGAAGGTTCTTTGGTGGTGTCCTGAAGCAGGATGTCCAACTCCTTCTCCAGCTCCTCACTGTCAAAGTCTGGCAAGAAGAGACGACATAAGGACACATGGAAGTCCAGGGAGGAAATGCATTAATGATCAAGGACTGTGAACAACAAACCCAGCTCAGCTTTACAAAAGATGCCCAGGTCTTCTTGAAGGATTATTTAAAAAAACTGTTTGATGGGCTTCCCTGGTGGTCAAGTGGTTAACAGTCTGCCTGCCAACGTAGGGAACACAGGTTCATTCCCTGGTCCAGGAAGATCCCACAGGTCGTGGGGCAACTAAGCCCATGTGCCACAACTACTGAGCCTGCACTGTAGAGGGCCCGTGCTCCATGACAAGAGAAGCCACCACAGTGAGAAGCCTGAACCCTGCAACTAGAGAGCAGCCCTCGCTTGCTGCAACTAGAGAAAGCCCATGTGCAACAACAAAGATTCAGCATAGCCAATCAATCAATAAATCAATCACGTGAGTTGGGAGGCAAAGGGCACCTTCGAGCGGATACTCTTTGTCCACACACAGAGCTAAGTCATTGAGGAGGTTTATTTTGTTTACACCAAGGAACTGACCCTGCTTCTCCTTGCTCTAGGAAGATGCCCAGGGAGTAAGGGGCCCTGGAGTGCTGAGGGGCTGGTCAACAGCCTGTCAAAGAGGAAAGGCAAATTCCTTCCCATTACTCCTGCAGAGAAGCCCTGGGATGGGGGAGAGCCCTGCCTGCATTAGGAGAACTGATCCTGGCCAGACCTATCCCGGCACAGAGAAGCAAAGTCTGCTTAGAAAGGAAAGACGACAGAATCATCTTGTCAACTCACCTAGGCCATTGGTTACCCCGCCAGCCAGTGTCTGAGAAACTTCATCCTGGGTGTCGCACAGCTGCAAGAGAAAAGCACCAGGCCGTGAACTCTGAATGCATCTCTGGGGATCTTGGTCTTTGGGTTTCGATGTTCAGGGTTACAAAGTAGTGCTGCCTCATCTGAGTATTGGGGGAAGCTTCTTCAAGTTCACAAGGTCAACAGTTGGGGAAAGAAGTAAGTATCAATACAACAAAGTCACTTCTGTCCTCAGAACTGTCTGGTGTAGGTATGTGCCCTGCCCAGCCCCCATACCTCCTGGATCTGATCCACAAGGCTCTCCGCCTTCTCCACTGTGACATCCTTCATGGAGAGTTTCAGCGCTCCCACCCCGGCCTGATAGGCATTGAAAACCTAAAGAGAAAGCAGTGCAGATGAAGAGCACTGGGCAAAATACAGACCACACTGTTCTGTCTCCAGAAGACAGCTTTGGGTTTTTCTCCCTTTACCCATGCACAATTCACCCATGTCAACTGAGCCCAAAACTTCCCAACAGGAGGGACAAAGGCAGTTCCAACCATATCCTGAAAGAACCCCAGCCTTCTCCAGACAGCAAAGCCTCGGTGGAAGGGAGGAGGGGCGGACACTGCAGAGAACTGGCCAAGCACTGGGGCACAGGGGCGGTGGCTACCATCTGATCTGTCTGCGAGGCATAGATCCGGTCCAGGATGCCTTGAACTGTGTCCAGCTTGGCATGCAGGGCCTCGATGCGCTTCTCTGTCCGCTGCTTGGCCTTGAGAGACCTCAGGGCCTAGTGGGGTGTGGAGACATGGTTAAGGCCAAACCAGGTAGGCCAAAGGGCCCAAGTTAGAGAGATCTTCCCAGAAGGTAAGACCCACCCCGGGTTTGTAAAGCAAGCCATCATGATGCCTGGGCCACCCACAGACGTTCTGCTAGCCTTGAGAAGGCTGCTCTCTGAACTGGGTTCCTCTCACTGCCATCCTAGGGCACCAGGACACAGCTGGGGGTGGGGAATGGGGAGACAAAACTCACCAGCTGCTTCTTTCCTGCTCGGCATGCCCGGCGGGCTTCTTCTTTATACCTACAAAGGGACAGCTAAAGATGACGAGGCCATAGGAGGGGAATGGCAGGGTCCTCAAGTGTCCCCACAAGTAGCACTTTTGGTGAAGGTATTTTTCAAATCTGAAGAGCAAATTCATTTCACCCAGTGGCCAGAAAAACGACGCCCAACCGCCCATGGCCAAACCCATACAGCAGGTTGAGATATGAGCTGGGAGGGGAGGTCTGCATGTGGGGAAGGTAAACGACCAAGGAAAAGTTATTTCGATTCATAGAGAGGGAAAACAGATCGACCAGGTGCCTTAAAGACAGACCGCCATCCTGGGAGCTGGCATGTAGGGTGTGCTAAGTTGCTTCAGTCGTGTCCAACTCTTTGTGACCACACAGACTATATCCTGCCAGGCTCTTCTGTCCATGGGATTTTCCCAGGCAAGAACACTGGAGTGGGTTGCCATGCTCCCCTTCAGGGGATCTTCCCGACCCAGGGATCGAACCCTAGTCTCTTATGTCTCCTGCATTGGTAGGGAGACTCTTTACCACTAGCATCACCTGGAAAGCCAGCAGGCAGGGAATGACTTCCTAACACCTCCAATGACCTTGGCGTTCCCACAAGGTGGGGATTCTCCCGCTGTAAGAGGGTGTGAACAAGCACATTCTGATTCCAAATCTATATATCCTACCTTTCGGGGAAGTGTCTTACATGTCTTACCTTACCAAGTGTCTTACATGTCTTCAGCAGGGATGTCTTGCATGATCATCCAGGGGGAAGGGCAGGGGTCCCTTACCAAGACCCCCAGAAGGCTGTATATACCTGGCGCATTCACTACTATTGGGCTGGCTAAAGAGTTCATTCAGGTTCTTCTGTAAGATCTTACCAAAAAATCCGAATGAACTCTTCGGCCAACTCAACACATCCCCAAGATAAGGCCTGGCTCAGTAAACACTGGTTAAATGGATGATGGCTTGGAAGAACATAAACACAGTGCTAACATAACACAGTGCACTTGCAGGGGGAAGAATCCATTTTGTTTCCCTTTGTGATAATTGGTGCTTTCTGTGACTGTTGCACTGAGCAGTTAGTACTTTCCTAATCAGCAAAATATAACCTTAATTCTTCTTTTTAAAGAGCCCACTAGAGAAGGCAATGGCACCCCACTCCAGTACTCTTGCCTGGAAAATCCCATGGACAGAGGAGCCTGGTGGGCCGCAGTCCGTGGGGTTGCTAAAAGTCGGACACAACTGAGCGACTTCACTTTCACTTTTCACTTTCATGCATTGGAGAAGGAAATGGCAACCCACTCCAGTGTTCTTGCCTGGAGAATCCCAGGGACGGGGGAGCCTGGTGGGCTGCCATCTATGGGGTCTCACAGAGTCGGACACGACTGAAGCGACTTAGCAGCAGCAAAGAGCCCACGGTCACCAGTGCTTTGCCGGCTCTGAGGGCCGGCCAGGGTGGGGTCTGGGGCACTCAGCTCAGGGGGAGTTACCTCTCGGCTTCCTGGGACAAGGACTCCACCTTGCGGGACAGCAGCTGTTCACTCTGCATCAGCTGGTAGACCCCGACATCCACGTCGTTGACAGGAGAGACCTTGGCGTGGGGGCCTCGGGCAAACTTCACGATCTGAACGGACAGGACAAATTACTGCTGCTCTGACCCCGAATGCTGAGAAACCCCTGGGCAGGGGTGCTGGCGGCTCTGTCAGCACACAGTGGACAAGGTCTCTGGGAGTGAGGGGAGAAGGAACGCGTTCCCGTACCTTCTCCCCATTCTGCTCCAGGACGGTGACCCGCTTCTCTTTCTGCAGCTGCAGCAACACCAGGTAGAAGGTCCTCTCGTCCGGACAGGAGCCCGCACACAGGGTGCTGAGCTCTGACAGGGCCACCACGGGGTGCGAGGAGAGCGGGGAGTTCTGATACAGACGGTACACCTCCTCAGCCTTCTCCTGCAGG